>OMKL01048671.1:0-15246 GCA_900302295.1 Parasudis fraserbrunneri
GTGACCCCGATTTGGAGACTCGGATGGAAAGAAAACCTTAAGAGAAGCACAGGAAGCCTTCATAGAAGTTAAATAAATAAAAAATAAAAAAAATAAATATAAAAAAGAGCGAAAGACTAAAATCATAAGTTTCCAGATCCACAAGGACAACTTCTAGATGTTAACAGTGTAGCCAAGCCTCAGATTCTCTCCCCTGCCTCAGTGCCGACTGGGCCCGTGGAGAGGAGTCGATGCTGATTGGACAGCTCCTCTGTCCCCTTTTTACTCTGAACATAAACCCCCACCCCCAAGGAAGGGAAGGAACCTATGGCATCATCCTGGTAGCATTACAGACAAGCGCTTAACGTGTGGTGAATAGAAAAAGAAAAACAAATGAAATTGACAACAGTAGTGTAATCCGCAAAGGGAAGCGTGTGTATGTGTGGACATTCCCATCTTTGGCAGCTAGCCTTCTTGTTGACCTACCTAATACAGTCGTGAGTAGATATGCAGTATTCTGTTGTACATGTGTATCTTTGGATCTTTTTGAGTGTTTCTCTGTTTCCCAAGGCACAGATATCTAGTAATAATTAAGATACTAAAGCTATAAGTGGGGTCTAAAATCATTAAACATCACCTGATATTTTGGAATCTTTTTTTTTCTTTTTTTGTATGTGGACTCTCTGTTCAGTGAAATGAATGTAGTCTCCTTTTCCTTAAAGAAAAACACTATCTATGGAGTGGATCTCCCCCCTCTTCTGTTGAGTCAAATGCAAAAAGAAATTTCTTTATCACTGTACATTTACAGTTTTTTTTGTCATATTTTAACAAATATCCTATGAGAGAAAAAGTATATTCCCATGCGTATTTGACCATATGCTTCATCGATGCTTGCATGTTACGGATCTAGAGACAATGTACTTGAGCAGATAACTGAATATGGAACTGAAGAAAATTAGACTGAATCTATGCTATGATTCTGACCAGTGCTGCACTTACCTTCTTCTTTATGTTTCTTTTATCTTTTACTTTTATTTTTGGTTCTCCCTGTCATCATTGGCTGTGTTCGTTACCTTTTGTGTTGAAGTTGGCAGTCTCCTTGCTTGATTATTTTATTCTGTTCAGGCTACAAAAAGTCTATTCGGATTGTATTCTATGTTCCACGAGGAAAAACAAGTGATAGATGTTTGTTCTGCTTCAGTGGGTAAATGCTTTTTTTTTTATATAAATTAATTTAAAACATGTATTGATCTTTTGTTGTCCATTTTTATTTGCACACACTCATTCAAGGGTGGAAATAGCCTAAATGGATAAAGAGATGGGCTTGATTCCCTGAATTAGCTGGTGACAAGTGAATGAGTGTCACATTCCCTTCCCTGAACAACTGCCTAGGTGCCACTGAGCAAGGCACTTGACCCCCAACTGCTCAAGTGGACTGTGGTTGCACTGGTCAGTTCCTGAGTGTGAATGTGCGTGAAACATAGATGAAAAGGGGTGTGCACAAACTTCCCTGGATAAATAAAAGTAAAAAAATAATAATAATAATCTGGTCTATTCCACAAGAAATGCAAACACTGCACAGTATGGTCACTACACACACCCTGCAGTTAGCATCTACAGGACAAGATGTATCAATGTTTTTAGAATGGAAGGCTGCTGTATAGTGTTCGGGGTCTGGAATAGGGAATACTGACAAGGACCTCGTCATGCATTCCTTAGAGTGTTGTCACACTGATCCAGGAAGTCTTATGTGCCACATGAGTAAAAATGCTTCCTGTGAGAATCTGACCAACTTTCCTCAGAATCTCCTTTTCAGTCAAACTTGACAGTACTGCAACTGTCTTGAACAAGAATTCCCTGGACCCTAATCTGACAAGAATTTAGTTTTAAGATGTGAATAGTACAGAACTACATAGTTGACTATGCTACAATGTTGAAAACCTATGATCATTGTAGCCATTCTTTTTTACATTTTCTAGTGTGAACATCTTGGTAAGGAAGAAACGGTGGAATTCAAATCTGGGGATCCCTCCAGAGGGCCCCTGACCCTGGGGCTCACTGACCTTGAATCGTAGAATTCCTTTCTGTTAGGTCTGCCTCCGCTTTTCAGCGCAAAGAATCATTCGTTGTTACCTACAGTAAACATGGAGTAAAAGCAGTCAGAAACATGTACAATTGTAAAAGCAGACATGGAATTTTATTCACAAATTTAAATGCAGGATTTTACAATCGTTTTCAACTTGTTACAGAAACAGGTTGAGTTTGTGCAGTATCCCTACTTTAGTAACTGACAGCCTAGCATTGTGTATGTTTAGTGGGTAAGACCTGTACATTTACTCTAAAAAGCCGAAAGCAACAATGAAATGCATTCAGAGCCGTTTCTGAATCTTTGACCCCCCCACAAAAAAATGCAGACATAATTACATATTAACATGACAAATGAAAAAGATATTTAGATACAGAATACATAAATGTACATTTGCACTACGCTGCATATATACATAGTCCACTGGACAGGATCTACATCGACCCTCTGTGTGACCACTGGCCTAAGCAAAGCACTTCAGATTCCCTGATCTGCATTCGCTGGATTTATCAACGACCCTGTTGGCCAGTTGGTAGTGATTTATAGATCAGTTAATCTACATTGAAACCTGACAACAATCAATGCTCTTTTATCAGTAATTGAGGTGTTTCATGGTGAATACTAACAAATTACCGCACAATAAAAATGTGACAGAAAAGCTACATTGGCCAACAAAACAATCGTATAAAAAAAAAAAAACAGGGAACAAACAATCAATCACAAACTCACATGGATAACGTTTTTTTGTTGTTGATTTAATCAAGTTAGATTATGTATTCTATTAACACAGTGAATAAGAATAAACGTTAAGGGTAATCTTGAATCAATGAGAAAAAGAAACATTCCACTCATTCTTCACAGCTCTACAGATCAGCTTGGCTGTTGGGTACGTTAAACAGAATCACATCCGATATTGATCGAGTTTTGATCCTGATCAAGGGACTGAAACAGTGCTTGCTTTTGGTTCTTAGGTTTTGCCCTTTAAGTATAAACAACAAGCACTTGTCCTTGACAAGCTCCTAACAACAACAAAAGTGTGATCAAGAAAAGTATATATTGCACATACATATGGTAAACGAGGAAAAGAGAGAGGGAAAAAAAACATTTTCATCAGAGATTTTTCTTCTACTCTGTACAGTTCTATGCAGTTACATATGTTCAGTCTGGCGCAGTGTGTTTATACAGTGAATATAAGCAAAATCTAGTAATACTAGGAAGGGATTTCACAAAGCAGGATTGCTGCTCTCTAAACTCAGGTAAACAATCTGAAATAGGCCCATATCGCCGAGTCCAAGGATGTAATGTGAATTTCAAACAGACGCATAAGTAAAAGTGACAGCTGAGGCATCATCAGAAATCTAAGAAAAACACGGGCTATTTTGGATTGCTCAGTTAGTTCACCTTCATCCTGCTTTGCAAAACACCACAGATGCAATTCATTTGTATATATACATATGTATATATGAAGGTATATGTACACACATACACACACACTCCAGTCTCGATTCAGCTCAGAGGCACTCCCTATATTTAGGTTAGGTGGTGTTAGTTGACAAGAATTTTTTTTTCTCCATCTAGCTACCCATCAGAATCAACACTGCGTTTAAAAAATAGCCATAGTAATCCACTGTGAATTCTACGGAAGACATCTTAAAAAGCAATACTTTGTCCTTTCAAAAAAATATGTTTCCCTCTTTTTCCCGCGTGTGTTTGGTTTGGGAGGCCCCAGTTAGTGTTCTTGTCCCTCTGTCCTTTGCAGATGGTCAGGGGGCCAGTCTTTATAAGTTCACATCAGAGAAGTCTTCATTGCTGTTGGGTGTCTCCGTCCCGTCAGTTCTTGCTATGACATTTTCCCAAGACTGTGCTTCTTCCATATTCTCTCCCCCCTCTGATGCTCTTTTTAAAGAGTCTATCAAGACAGGGAGGGATGGGGAACAGGTCCATCCCACCCCCCCCTCCTCCCAAAAAAAAAAAAACAAGGCTGCATAAAGTGATTCTGCAGAAGGGTCCAAAGGTCAGATCTTGTCATCTGTCATCTCCAGGAACTGGGCGTAGACATCTCTGGAACACTCCCCTTTCTGGTTGAACAGGAACTTGTAGTAGCTGCCGTCAGCACAAATGGCTGAGAGAGGGAGAGAAAGAGGGAAGTACAGAAGGTGAGACATTAAAAAGATATGGGAGGACATTAATGCATTCGACAAGAGATAAGCAATGTACACAATACTTGAGATGCGAGTTTTCTAAGACTATGGGGGGAATACTGCCTTGTAAAATACATTCTTTAAGGACATATTTTTGGCCATTTTGTCTGTGCTTAATTAACATCAATTAACAACATCAACAATGCCCAGACAGAATTAAGTTCTACACTGCTATCGATCCTGTGAGAGGGAGGCAAAGTAAATACTGTTCTTTGAAGGCCTCGAATGAGACCAAAATATCACCTGACTTAGCAAACAAAAACACACAAAAATAAATAAATAAATAAATAAATAAATAAATAAATAAATAAAAGGAAATGAGATATATTAAACTGTGAAACATAAGTCTTTTCACTATGAGAAGTGACTTTCATTCAACTGCCATCGTCACCTTCTTGCCACAGGAGAGGTTTTTTCAGGCCAAGTGTGGACACACATAAATACCGTCTCACAGCATCACATCGTTATGATAAGATCTCAAAAATCACATTCAAATAACAACCGAAGCTGAAGATATGCGAATGTGTACACACCCAAATAGAGCCGCACTGGGCTCTGTTCCATAAATGTCATATAATATACAGTGTTGCATTATGAAAATCAAACCCTTAAAACCAACATACCTATGACAGCATTGGGCTCTGTTCCAAAGGCACACACACATGGGGAGCCCGAGGGGACCTGGAACTTGGAGAAGCTCCATTTAGAGCTGAAGTATTTGGGAAGAAAACTGGCCGACGCCAAGCTACAGAGATATGGAAACATGACCAGGATTTAGGAAGGGGGTGAAATGTCAGAAAAGTCAATATTTTATCAAACAACAACATTGCTGCCTTTGTGCGTCTATTTTTCTATTTGATTTGATCTATTCACGGTACTCTGCGCCGTAGAATGCCAGAGCGCATGCTGAAGAAGGGCGTCTTTCCCAAAACGTCCGTGTGGCAATAAATAATGTCAGATTGGAGTGCTGTCCTGGACTCTTCTTTATGACTTCCTTTTTCCCTTAAAAAGGTTCGATGGAACACAGCAGAGACTGACCTTGACTGTTTGTTCCTTTTGGGGTCCTCTGCGGCAAAGATGTGCACAGTGCCGTGGTCACTGGACACACAGATGAGGGAAGCATCCTGGTTGAAGTTGATGCTGAGCAGGACAGAGATGAAAAATAATGAGGACAACAAAGACCACAAGCCTTCATGTGGTCAGCCATCCATGACCACACATCTTATAGAGTTGGTCAGAGGAGGCAGAGGAAAAAGCTGTAGGTTTGGGGAAAACTACAATATTTGCATCACCACTCCATTAACTGTAATGTGGTTATTTGCACTCCAGCTACAACTATTTATCAACATTGTCTTGTAGAGCAGTCATACATTACATACATACGTACATATCTTTACACACATGTACATACGTACATAGTCATTACATTGTGGTAAGGTTTGTAAAAAGCTCTGTCAAGAGAGTGTGACCAATACAAATAAAACCCAGTTGTTTTCAAGAACATAATACAAATGATTAAAGGAAATAAGCAGAATTATCCTTTAACAAAAAAAGAAGTTAATTCTGCTTATTTCCTTTAATCATCTGGCATCATACGGACTGATTCCAACCAAAATCTCGTCAACTGGAGAAATAAGCGAGTTGTGTTTTTCTGGGTGCTCTAGTTAGCTGCAGCTCTCCTGGCTGCGTCTCAATCCAACAGAGTAACCGTGTGCATCAATCAAAACATGTTCTCCAGAACAGCCCGATGTGCCTTTTGTGTTTTCGCCAACATGCCTTCTCTGTTGCATGGTTGCCCCGTTGAATTGGAAATGCAGCCATGAGAGCTGCAGCCAACCTGAGCACCCAGAAAACAACAACTCGTTTATTTGTGGTCCAGTTGATGAGATTTTTGGTTGGAATCAATCGGTATGATGCCAGATCATAGAAAAATAGGGTCTGGGCTGAAAAGAACTGGCATTATCCATTAAGTTAGTAGGACGATGTATCTACGGCGCTGGGTGTTGTAGTGCGTCCACATTGCGGTGCTCACCAGTAAATATTAGCTGCCTGAGAACCTCGTCTCAGCTCCTGGATTAGTTGACCCGCTGAGGTGTCAAAAATTCTAATAAGGGTCCCCTACAGAAACAACACAGACATATTAGTCACATCTCAGCAAAGAACAAGTAGTAACTAACATAATAAAAAGACACATAATGTGCTTTCACACAAGAACCCCGTAAAAGTGCCAGATTAACTTTTATGGTAAAGGTAAGCAGTTTTTGTTGTTAACACAAGCAACGACTTTCTGTTGTTGTTGGGTTTTTTTTAAAGAGGAGCATACATTCAGTTCAAGTGCTTGTGCGTGCTTGAACTGTTAATGTTATGTCTTTATGGAACTTTTGCCGAAATCTTATGTCTTGAACCTTCAAATTGCCAGAGCTGATTTGACAACATTTAGAAACTGGCTCCTATTCACACAGGGCCTCTAAACGGAAAAGCGCCGCTACATTTATGGAAAAGGCTGCTGTGTGAAAGCACATTATGCAATCAGAACAGCCTTCTTCAAGTCTCCTGGTGCAACTTGTTTCTAGTGGAGAACCAGCCATGAAATGACATTATAAAATAAATGTACGTAGTTCCGAGGGGGCGTACTTTCTCTGAGGCAGTAGCTATCCTGGTGCCCTGCAGATTTAGAGCTATACAGCACAGAGCCCCCTCGTGCGCGGGGATGTCAACTGGGGGCTTTTCTGTGTTGGCCAGGTCCACGATCTGCACATGCCCAGAATGGGTGCCAGGGAATGCCAGCAGAGAGTTGTTGCTGTTGGGACACAGCACACACAGACCTGAGGGGAGCAGGGAAGAGGAGAAAAGAGAAAGAACAGAGGGAACAGAGCTTATTAATATCATAATCAGATTGAAACAATTTATATGAAATGTATCAAACACATACTTTTGGAAATACATAGATTCATGCATGGTCTTCAAAGAAAAAAACTTTTTTTTTTGGTGCAACCATTTGATTTAGGGACAATACCACTTTGTTAGGTACATAATACTGTTAAACCATGCAAAGCACACAAAACAAGGTCATGTTTGCTTCGTTTTCTGCTTCCTAATTGTGATTAGGCCAATTGTAATTGCTGTCACTTTTTCCCCAAAATCAAATTTGAATGAATCCAAAGTAAAAGATCATTTGTTCAAACTAATTCAACATTTTATGTAATCGGAATCCTCCATTCCAAACCGTTTTCGTAATGGTGGATATAGCTCCTGTAACAAGTTTTGTGGCCATACGATTTGATCAGTTTGGAAGAACTCGAGCAGCTCCCGTTCCTGCCTCTGCTGTGTTCAGCACTCAATCAAATTGCTTGGCCGAGAGAAGAGACAGAGAAGCAGACATGCAGTGACAGTGCACAACAATTTTGGGGAGCAAGGCGCCTAAAAATTAATTCATATAAATTTTGAATTCAAACACATCATCACAGTTCAAACATTTTACCAGGTTTGAACGATAGTTCGATTTAACAAAAAAAACAAAAAAGACAGCCCTATTTGTGATAGGCGTGTGTTTGTAACAGGCCAATTAGGCATCTGAGATCTACAGCACAGCTGACTGACCTTTTGGGTTATAGCAGGTCTCAAAAACATGCAGCTGATGAGGGTTGTGGGTGAAGGTGAAGACCTTGATCATCGAGTCCAGGACCACTACAATCCTGAGGTCAAAGGAGAGACAGAGGACCATTTTCAGATATACCCTAAAACAGGATCAAGAGACTAATTGGTGATGCTTCAGCAGCAAACCTGGGAGGCCTAATTCGTGGACCATGTCACTGTATGAGGACCGGCCCCGCTTAAGTTAATTTAATCAGTCAGCTTGTTCTTTGTCGACCAAGACATTGTTAGTCGATTTTTGTGCTTTTCCCCCATACTGAATAAGTTATTTTGTGAAAACAATTATATGCAAATCTTTGGTGAGTGCTAGATTTAAGAGAGGACATTCAGTAGAACCGTATGTGAGGAACAAAATTTTACAAATTTGTTGATTAAATCAACGAATCATTAGTCAACAAATTCCTATGACTATTTGTCGACAAAGAGTTGCTTTAGTCAAGGACAGCGCTCTTTTTTGAACCAAAAGTAATCCAGCTTCTGGGCTATGAATGAACATTTTGTGGCACCATGGACACTATTTCACAAGGTCTTAAATTCACTGTCTGTGTACAGCTCCCACATTTTGTCTGTTGATTACATCACAGATGAGTCTTAGCCCATTGGTTGCTGGCATTGGGATTTAGTAGTTGATGTTAACAAATATGAATTTAACTGTCCGAGATTACAGGGCCGACACCTGTGAAAAGTTCAGAACCTTTACTCATCAACTGACAGACAGGTTATGTTTATACACAAAAATGAAATGAATAACCAATGGTATTACACACTATATCAGGCTGCTAAAGCAAGCCATAGTATTCCATTTCATCATCACCACAATATGTTTACACATATTGGTTGGCAAACATCAGGTGATTGTGATTTAATGACAACCATTGCTAATGAGCTGTGTCTATAGCATTGTGCGATATTGGTAAGGAGACATGTCATGCGACTATGATGAATATCAGGGTGACAGTGGCCTTGCACCTATATTCTATCCCTGTAATGCTATGTCTGAGGACCTGCAATACTATGACTGTATTCACCTTATATGCCCCACCGGCTTCTGGCGTTCTGCGTTTATTTTCGGTAGCTGCACATCATCACAAAGATGCTACAGTAGCTAGTGTGGATATGTCCCAAACCAAATAAATAATGCATCTATGAGCACAAACCTGTTTAGCTAGCTCAGTATCTTGTAAGTAACACATTTATTTGTAAAGAAATAGAACAAGGGGCTTGAGGTTTTTCCTTCAAAATTGATGGACTCCAAAGGCTATATATTCCTTTCTTGATACCGTGTCACAAGCTCATAGGAAGCGGAGAGACAAAATTGGGAAACTGGCAGTGTAGAAACATAAGGTAAATTGCTGTATGCTATGTCTGACCGTAGCAATCAGGGTTGGAATCCATTCACTTTAAATTCAATGGTTTGGCATCATCTCATTATGACATCAGTGCTATGCAATGCACCTCATTAACTGCTTGTGGATATTCAAAAGGGTGGAGTGCCTAAAAGAAAAGATATTTGGAGACCTCTATGGGTGTGTTAATACAGCAACCGTCCATCCCCTCCGTTGCATTGCACAATTGTTATTCTGAACCAGCCACAGATGATGAAATCATTCCCAGCCTTCTGAAACCAAACAGCATGTATAATTTACTACGAACTACTTCAAGGATGAGTGAACACATGTAAATGCTTAGCCATCCATTTCAGCCTGTGCTCAGCCATCATGTCACAGCGAACATCAGATTAATAGTAAGAAATATAAGAGTTTTTTTTTTTTTTTTACCTGTCCCGCCGAAGCTTTACTGCTTTGACTTCTGTTGAGAATTCAATCTCAATGACTGTCTTTTTCTTCAAGTCATCCCAGATCATCACTACAGAAACACATCATGCAACAACAACAACAACAAAATAGAACAGAAAGATTCAAAACAAGGACACAAATAACCGTTGCCTGCGTTAGTCTTATTTAGCAATAAAATGGCCGACGGAAATCTAACATTTATAAAAAATCATTTATTTTGAAGGAAAGGTGTGGCCTGGATAATTAAAGGTGCTTCAAAGCGAAACACAGTAGAATACCTTTGTTAGGAGGGTACTTTGGCTTCTTTCCTCCACCAACCAGCGCTAGGTAATTACATCTGAACAGCATCTCCACATGACCAACCCCACCCTCCAGGAACTCTAAAAAAGACAAAACAGGACACCTCACTGACCATTAAACTGCCCGTAACTGTGACATGTAACAATTGGCAAATTAGAATCAGGAGTTCCAGACCGCATACCAGCAGTGAGTGATAAAATAGAAACAATCAGGCTATCCCTCGGGACAGTTAATATGTACTTCAGACTAAATCTCACTTTCGGAGAGGGTTTACGATCATTTCATTTTTTTTAGATTTATAAGCTGTTGATCTGTCACGGTTTAATTCCCCAGCAGACACCAGACAACTAGGGCAAGAAATCTTCCACATTCCATACACTGAAACAAGCCTCTCCATTTACGGCATGCACAAGACAAAGGACGGAAGAATCACTTCATGCTGTAGTGTAGAGAGTGCCGTCAGAGCATCTGCACATGAGTCAGCGTTGTAAAAAGATGAAAGAGCAGGGTGCACTGGACTACTAAAGGGGCCTACTGGCTGCCTACAGTAGTAAAGACCCGTAGCCTTGCTCCGTCGCTAATATAACTTTGGAACAGGTCATGTGCTGAGTCACATGTGCAGGCCTCTTTGGGGGAAAATAATTAACTTCCTCTTATACACCTTCCCATCCAGAGGATACCCAGATCAATTCTCATCAAGTACAGGAAGGAGGTACCTTGTGTCTCGCTGTCACAATGCTGTGTTCCTGTGTGCATCAAAATTGCCTGTTTTACTGTCAACAAACGTACGCTCGCTCTAAATTCATAACAAACGTACTACAGTTGTACATGGTTAGACATTGTCTGGAAAGAACCTCAGATGAGCTGTCATTGGATAAAACTTAACACTAATCACATTTTTAAATGCCACGAATGAACCATGAATGAATCTGCCTCTGCTCTATGTATTATGACGCTCTTGTCCCTATGTATATGCTGTCACATTATATTACGTTCTTGTTATCACACCAATATTGGCTGCCCAAAGGTATCTATAGTGACATTTAAATCATAGTGCTAGTGCTAACACATGTAGAGCCTACAGCAATGTAAACTAATGTTTTGTGTCTATGGGCATGTTTTCAAAAACTAATATGCCTGTTTGCAATTATTGATAAATGACAGCCTGGACACTGGTGGCAATGCAGATTTCCATGACAGCTGGTGACAAAGGATAACTGCTCATGAACTCGGATGCACATAAGTATGCAATCTATAAAATGCAAATGTTCTACAAAGTAATGTTACCTACGGTGTAACTGCTAACTAATTAAGTGTTAAGTGTAAGTAACTATTCCTCTTTACCTTGTTTCTCCTTCTCTTTGAGAGGGTCTGTGTTGTACACTCGAAATCCATTCTCCATCCCACAGGCAAAGCACCCTAGAAAGGGCGCAGAATGAATATTTAAAATGATGCAGAAAATTGTTGCAAAACATATTAACACTAAGGTTTAACAGTAGCAATTTATAATTTTGCTTAGATCAAAGGAGCTAGGCCTCGATACCTTAATTCTTCATTAGGTCATTTGAGGTGAGACACTTTGCCAGACTTCCAAAAGCCGCTATTTACTCTCCTTCCTCTATCACAACGAGAGCTACACACGAACATTACGCTAGTTCTTGTGGAGAGAGCATTTTGGTATTGAGTATTAACATCAGTTTTAGGGGCAGGGCAGAAATGTATAACGTTAGAGTATCGGGGTGGTTGCGAAGCACAGCTAAATTTACGAAGTTCACGCCAGACAGCTAAATATGCAAGGGAAAGAAAAGGTTATGTCTGGAAAACAGTTAGCATTAGGTGGTAAGGCTCGCCATCCACTTAATTAGCCAGTACTATCCTAACGTTAGATATTTAGATTCTTCACCTAACGTTAGTAACGTTAGCTAGCCAAACAAAGAATTGAGCTTGACAGCTAAGTTTGCTAGTGATCAGCTGTCAAACCTACCTAGTAGCTACCGTTAGCACATAGATGACATTTTAACATAGTAACACTAGAGTTACTAATGTTCTTGCTCCTGTCTATTTTACTTTCCCGTTTACTTAGCTGGCCACTGAATATGCTGAAAACAAGATAGCGTTACTTTACTAGCTAGCTACTAGCTTGCTACTACTGTGGCTAAGGTAGCCAATTGAGCGGCTAACGTTACATTAGCACACATAACGTCAACAAAACAAAACGATAGACGATTCCAAATCTAGAAACATATTATTGTTATTATAATTGTTATTATTATTGCTGTTAGCTAATGATAACGTTGTTAACTCATTATTTGGTGTATGACAGCGGCCCTAGACTCGTTAGCTGAAACCACATATTGGTTGGTTGGCTGGCTAGCTAGCTAACATTAGCAAATGAGCTAATGATAGCCTAGCCCTAACAAACATCAACCTAGACATCAACCCAGCCCGACGTCGCGTTAGCGTCGTTAGCTTAGCATCCACAACACTGTCACATTAAATTTGTTAAGTGAAAGACCACATAGAAAAATAATTCTTACCATGATCCTGGTTAAATCCAGCGTACAGGAGCCCGTTCCCATGTGGATTGGACGGTAGTAAATTCATGATTTTGACAAAGTGGTCGAATGCCAAATCCAACAAATGCTAGCTAAATAGCTAGCCAGCAACCATTCCTACACTGCCTTGTACTAGCAGCTGCCTGCCCTGGGTAGCAAGGAAAACAACTGAGGTTCAATTCCTGCAGAACACATCAAACGCCCGTCGAGTGATCGAGCAAGTAAGGAGAGTTGTCATCAGTCAAGAGGATATGTGAAAAGTGGATTTGAGTGTAATTTAAATTTAATCTTAGCAAATATTTAACGTTACCGCTGTCAGATCTTGCGTAAACACATTCCAATCTTATCATAGCTGCCGAGTAAATTAAAGAACCAGTACAATTATTTTAATTTAGTCAGAAAAAACTTATTGTGAAATTTTAATGCTAGGATGGTCATTTCAGCTTCAGATTTATCACTTGATTTGTTATAACTGTTTTAGTGCACCCTCTCTGAGTACAGCAAACGCAGTATGTTGAGGGGGCGTGGCTCTGTTCATTGAGATGACACTTTAGTATCATAAAATACATGAAGCTTTCAAATGTAAGCAAATTTATGGAATCAGTGTGATCCGTTGCTTTGGGAGATTAACATAGGCACAGCTGGTTGCTGTGGATATTTTTGAACCACTAAAATTAACTAAATTGTAGCAAACTAGTTTCATTACTTGTTTGTGGACTAGCGAGCTGATACCCTTTACAACTGCTGACAACTGACTGACAGACTGACGGGCCAAACAGGGTAACCGAGTAGATTATCCAATCTCCTCAGGGAAACAGATTGGATATCTGAAATTGATTCTGTTGATATCCAGGGGGATTGTGATCAAAGGGCTTTAGTCATCCTTTTCACAACAACATCAACACACCTTCTGTAAAAAAGGGTGAAAAACACGAGTTTCATTGTACTGAATCTTTAACATTTGTGGCAATGTTACGATAGCCAATAATATATGACATTCCGAAATTGCATTATAACATTGTTGTAATGATTATTCCTGATTATTAATCTATATAGGATTGTGATTGTAATCAATTAAATATTACAGTCCAACGATTTAATTACAATTACTCATTTTGCTGCCAATACATTGTTATTACTATCATTATGATGATGACGATGATGATGATTATTACCATCACTATTATTATTATTATTATTATTATTATTATTATCATTATTATCATTATTATTTGCCTACTTACAGAGTCCATTGAGAAGAATGTTTACAGTTTTTAAATTTTACATCATGCATGCACAGTATGCACACATGTAACTACATGTTGACTAACCCCAATTAAACTAATTACACCCGTGATTGAAAGGAAATCAGCATCTCAGTGGCTTTGTCTTGTTACTGCTCTCCTGTGGGAACTTGTTGCTATGTTTACATGGCCTTCCAGCCTGGAAAGCCAGCTGCCTGGCAACAGTGTCATGACCAACCAGGGGTGGCACTGTTGCTCAAGTGCTTGCATGTATGCTTTATCCTCAGCGAAAATATCAAATCATATTGTTTATATCATCATATTGACCTGCCAGAATAGTAATGTGGAGTTGTTTGATGCAGTGTGTTTGGTGGTGCTGCTGCTGTCAAGGATAAACACAAAAGGTGGAAAATAATTACAATTACCCCAGGCATCTGAGTAGATTTTTTCATTTCACTTTTTTTTTTATTCAACCTTTTGAGTAGTCTACCTGTCTGAACTATTACTTCTACCTGAGTCATTTTTTGTTTTTATTTTTTATTCTTTACTCCTAGTTTTGCTTGAGTACATTTTATGTTTAGCCTTCAGAGTAGTGATTACAGTGGGATCTGTAATTTTCAGTAAAACATACCCATTCTGATGCTGGATTTCTTTTTACGAGGTTACAAAGGGATCATCCCCAAATACTGGGCATAAAATGACCCTTAAAAATGTTTGCAAAGACCATTTTGGAACATGCACAAAATCTGAACTATGTTTGTTTGAAGTAAGCATGTTCTTGTGTACATTTTAGTCTGCTACTCTTTTACATCTACATGAGTAATTTTCTAAACAAGTAATTTTACTCCAACTTGAGTAAAATATCACTGAAGTAGCATAAGTAATCAGTGCATGAGTAATATATTTCAGTACTCTTTCCACCTTGTTCTAAACACAACACAGCCCAGCTGACCCATAGGGACTGACGTTGAACCCCTCTGTGTGTCTGTGCTGTAGACCTTCAGCTCCCTCCATCACTCTACGTGCTCCAGTGCCTCACTATATCCCTTGTGACTGAGGCTAGTTTAATTGGGCTCATTCTTACACCACATTAGAATGAAAAGAAACATGGCCATGACTTGAGTCAAACACTTAACTGAGTTTACTGTGAAGGAAGGCGTAAGCATACCTAGATTCTGTAGGAATCCAAAGGCTATGGAAACCATTTAGCAACATGTAAATGTGAAATAGTATTTTTAAAAAGATATATATATATATATATATATTTATATTTATATTATATATATATATGTATGAAAGCTCCTCTTGCAGCTGTAGCAGACTGTGCAGTAGTTAGTGTCAGCTTCTCTGTAAAGTTGATTAGTGGTCAATATCCTTTAAATAGGACCCTCTGACTGCTGTAAAAGATACCCCAGCCTGGCCTTTCCTTTG
>OMKL01048674.1:0-15097 GCA_900302295.1 Parasudis fraserbrunneri
TTGAGAAAAGGTGAAGTGAGCTATCCATAGAAAACGCATGTCACAGGCAGACCCTGAAGACAAGCTGGTAGCTTCAAAGCTGTAGGAGGAGCAGCGATGACAAAAAAGGTAAATGACAATATCAGTAAATTGGCTTTGTCAAGTCAACTTAATAAAAATATAGCCATGGTATTCCTTGAGAGAGGGTTAAATCATTTTGTGTCCTGTCATGTGTAATTATTGTCCTGTGCCACGAGGAGGGCTGTTGCAGGACACTGGCAGGTCTAGGGTGACTGTACTGTAGCAGCAGGAGTCAGTGGTAAAACAGCAGCAGGACAGTGGTAAAACAGCAGCAGGACAGTGGTAAAACAGTAGCAGGACAGTGGTAAAACAGTAGCAGGACAATGGTAAAACAGTGAACAGCTGATCCATTATTCCTTGTATATGTCATACTTGGTAATAAAGCTGATTCTGATTCTGATTCTGATTACGATTAGTCATACAGTCATGACTGATATCCAGAGATGTGTCTCCTCACGGACAACAAATTTGCCATAAGGACCTATGAAGTCTGCCATATTGGATTTTCTGCCATTTAGAATTTTTTGAAAACACTTTTTTGTCAAGTTCTGAGTCATGTGGCCTCATGGTCGTGCAATTCTCATGAAAATAAAACATCAACTACTCCTCAATGTGCCCGATCATGATGATATTTGAAATGTGTTGTCACTTTGTGATATCCTAGCATTGTGAGATGTAAAACCATATGACCACCATTTACATTTCTCAAAAACAACTTTTGTTTCCTACTCCTCTTAGACTGTTCAACCTTATGTGTGGCATCTTTTGACCACCATTTTTAAAAGTTGTATAAAGGTGGATTGAGGATTCAGGCCAATTAGGGGATATACCCGCTGTTGGCCACCAACAGCAAATGTCTAGTTGTCTCTTAGGGATGAATGACAGCACAGCTGCCCCTTGATTCAGTGGAAATATTAGCTTAATAGAACTGAAATGGTATTGAACCCAAAGAGGCCTCTCGATGCTCATTTCATTCTCATAGTGGTTTGAGGCACTCAAACCCAGTTCATTCAATTCAGGTGTATCTACCAAATCTACCATGGTAGATTTTCTTTGCAATTCAAAAAATGGGAAATCTCTTGCCATAAAAGGGTTCTTATGTTATGTTCAATCTACAATCTCTCAAAACAGATTTGCTGAAATAACACAGGATGTGTTATCCTTAACTAAACATGTTTCAACACATCATTTTTGAGTTATGTTCAATCTATATAGAAATTATTTAAAATTAAGGTTCTTTTACAGAATGATAATGAATTGCAGTGTTTAAGGTGCTTTAGGGATGAGGCGTAAACACCCAAGAGGTAAACACACACACAACATCATTGCCGGTACTCAGCTCATGATGGAGTACGGGAGTGTAATCGATTGCTATGAATGAAGCGTGACTGTCCTCTTGTGGCTTATGTTTGTAACAACAATGAATCCACGCAACAGTAGCCCAAGGCACTCAAAAAGATAATACGCTTTTATGGCGTTTAAAAGCTGACATGGTTGGCCAGAACCGAGTTTTTGGTGGTTCCATGACGAACTAGCCCATTCATAAAAGCTTTTTTATACGAAGAATGCATCGAACTAACTGTTTTATCTTTCTCTTATTGGTTCTAGTCACCCCCTCCCCAGAGGGCACCTTCTACAACCTGTGGAGAGTAGCTACTTGTGATATGCGGCTCTCGCATCAGCTCTGACGTCACCCAAACCCGCCTGCATTTGCCATTCATCCACCTGCAACTGCCCAACACACGATTATAAAGATCTGCATCCGCACAAATCCGCTTATTTTTCTCTTTCAACAGTTGAGGAAATTGGCTGAGGACCCCAGACCCAGCAAGGTGATGTCACACGTGCTAGAGATGAATATTGGAAACATTAAGCTAATTTACCAAAGAATTGTCTATATAGTACTTTATATTAGCTACTATTATGTTAATCTTTTCTGTCCACAACCCACCCGCAATTATTCAGAACATTTATTGCTGACCCTCACCCGCCCAAACCGCAGGTAACCCACAGGACCTGTGAGTCACGAGTCAACCCGCGCATCACAAGCTGCTACCCCGCTGAGTGCCTTGCTGTTATTGAAAAGGATAGTTTTTCTGTACAATACTAGTAAATAACCAAGTATTGCAACTATTTAACATAGCATAGTAAAACTTTGTACATCTACTTTTTAATGTTTAATACTTTGTGTGACTATTATGATCACAAATGCGCAGAATATACCATATAATCCGTGCCAAAATGCTTTTCTGTCTTTTGATTCCTGAGAAGTTGACGTTCTGCAGTTTTTCTGGGACACTGATTAACAATATTCAAAATGCCAGGATGAGAAATCCGGCTGAATGATTTGATTTGCATAGGTTTGTCAAGGAGTATTCAAAAGAGAGGTCAACGTTTCCATTCACAGCAAATTGAAAGAAGATGATATAATGAAATGATTTCATTGTCAATGTCTGCATAATTGAAAGCCATTATGAATTTTGGTTAAAAAAAAGCCTACTGTATGTTGGGCAAAAGTCTACTTTAAGTCCAAGGAAGGCAAAATGCAAGCATAGCTTGTTATCCTAACTTCCCCAGATAGTCCTAAGGTTGTCAACCAGCCAACAAGACAGAACACAGGGTTCATGCAGGGATGTGGGGCATAGTTGAGCCCTCAATCTTGATGTCTGAAAGTATGGACCTTCTTAGTGTTTTGTTTGTGGTGCTAAACCTAAATCAAACCGTATAGTTCCAAGATATAATACCCAAAGGTAAAGAGGTAGCACACACATAGATTTTCAGGACAGAGTTGACTAATCTCAATTTCAGCTATTTATTATAGCGTGTTTGTTGACATGGCCCAATATAAATGGGTGAAATTGAGTTTAGTTAACTTAAGATCTGTATGCATGTGTGTGTGTGTGTGTGTGTGTGTTTTTTGTTTGTGTGTATGTGTGTATGTGCGTGTGCTACCTCTTTACCTTTGGGTATTGGATCTTGAATCTTCCCATCTTCCCAAAGAGGACTAGAGGTAATGCTTGTGGAATGTTACTCTCACTGTTCTCAGATGGCTATAAGCTCAACAGGCCGAATGAGACAGCCTGTATGCAACTGGACTGCGTAGCTGCATGACTTAAGGAGGATTACAACAGATTTACCTGCCGAGCACTCGTCAGTAGCACTGATAACACACACACAGACACACACTTGGCTCATAGCAACAGGTCAGTAGCCAGTGTGCGCTATGTTAGCATTCACCATGGACTAGGCCAGATGCCTTCTGATCCAAAAGGACATAACTGATTTCCCAATTCCTGATGACCTCACATTTGACTGATTGATTTCTACCCACCCATCAACCAAGCCTTGGGGAAAAAGGTCAGTGTCCGGGACAGATTTGTATTCATCATATTCAAGAGTTAACTTGCATGTGTATGTGTGTTCGCGTGCTTACACGCATAGTGGATTGAAGCCCTTAGTGTGCTTTCCTCCTGCTGCAGATGGTAGACTTTATTTAGAACCCTACAGTATGTCATCGGACCACATTACAGGCTCAAGTTTCTTTTTAATTATAGTACCCAAAGGTACATTTGTTGTGCAGACAGGAGATTCAGCATTCCAGAGTTAAAAAAAAACCCCAATACAATACAATACAATACAAAATACATAAAAATAAGTATCCTAGAATAGATTAAAAAAAAAGTCATAAGAAAATAATAAGAAAGACACAAGTTAGCAAAACACACCAATAGGTCAACATTGTAAAATGATGATCCATTAAACATTTCAACTGTGATACTTTCATTCTACTATAACAACTACTACCTAGCCTACTATTGTACTACTTGTATCACAGCAGTAGCGTTTGTTCCCCGGTCAGAACCCAACAATGTGAGGTGAGTGAGCTTCAACACGGTGATGTCCATCCTGTGGTCTGCGTGTACGTGGACGCTCAAGGGGATCCTGTGTACCTGCAGGTACCTCTGGGTGAGTGTGTCTCGGTCTGATCTGCCACAGGTCTTTCTGTGTAGATATCACACCCCTTATACATGAGGGTGCAGTAGCTCAACACGTAACATGTTAGTAATGGGGTGATGTTTCAGCTTAGACTGATTCAGTGTGTCGGTCATCCGATGTTGTCGGGTGATACAAGACTTTAACCGATATAGCGTTATTGATAACGCACTGATCACAACAGCAAAACAAATGCATAACCCTGTGGCTTGTTAAAACAGGCCTAGTAATGTTAGTTATTATTATTATTATTATTATTATTATTATTATTATTATCATTCATTTATTATTTATTATTATTATTATTATGTAATTATGATAATAATAATAATAATAATAATAATGATGATTATTATTTTCTTTACCATAGGTTTGCCCATACAATGCAATCCAGTTCCTACCACGAGAGCCACACATTACAGAAGATATCCACTACCAGCTCAAGCAATTTGCCAGTGAGAATTTAAATGTTATTTAACATTCTCTAATAATGTAAATATATTTTAACTATTGCTAAAGAGTTAAATCAACAACATATTCTGTTACTTTTTGTGGTTTATTAGGCCAAAGGTGTACCTGAGATCCGCAGAACATCTCCCTAGTACGTTTGTGCTTAAATTGATTATAGCCTACTTTATTTACATGCTATATTTATGCATTTTATTTTTTTATCTCTATTTTTAGAGATATTTCTTTAGCTTATTATGATTGTTTTATTCATTGAGGTTTTGGTTAGTGTGTTGTCTATCTATCTATCTATCTATCTATCTATCTATCTATCTATCTATCTATCTATCTATCTGTCTGTCTGTCTGTCAATCTGTCTGTCTGTCTGTCTGTCAATCTGTCTGTCTGTCTGTCTGTCTGTCTCTACTTGAAATTATTGTACCTTATGATTGCTGCATGTGAATTGATTGCGTTGTCAGGTTCTGACAGGAAAGGGAGTGCAGCCATACCAGGCAGTCCTGACCGAACCACTAACCTTCATACGAGACTGACCAAGACTGAGAAGGAGATCCTGTCCCTCAAAACCCGGATCACCTGTGAGAGGGCATCATGGGAAAGGAGGTTTGCAGAGCTGCAGAGGAAACAGGAAGAGCTACGCAATCAGGTGCATGTGATGGATGGACAGAAAGACAGACATGTAGGTAGGTAGACAGGCAGGTAGATAGATAGATAGATAGATAGATACAATATCTATCTTTTTGAATAAAATAGACAGATAGATAGATACTGTAGACAGATAGATATATACTGTAGATAGATAGATAGATAGATAGATAGATAGATTGATTGATTGATTGATTAATATATATACAGTAACATGTACTGTATGTGCATTTCACTGATTTTTAACCTGAACCTGATCGTTCTGTTGTGAGGAGGACATGTGATAATTGGACATAGTATAAAACTTACCAGTGTGTTCTGTGTCTTGAGAACTCGGCCACATTTGAATTGCCTAAGAAAAAAACACCCTATACTGTAAGGAAGACTCTAATATGCAAATAGTTTTGTGCAAATGCTAAGAACCATAGAATGTAATTTGACTTCCATGCCAAAGTGCACACCCTGAGGCGTGGAAACGCCACCAGATGACATCACCTGGAGGAGAGCAGACCTCTAATTAACTGCACACGCTATTTCCTCAACTATTTTCAACTGCAGTAGGCCCAACTTGAGGAAAGTTGAAGAAATAGTTGAGGAAATCGTGTCTGCAGTTCACTAGAGGTCTGCTCCGGCAGAGTTTCTCTTGGGAGGCCATGCGGCCGAGCTCTTGAGACACAGAACACATTGGTAAGTTTTATGTCCAATTATCTCCTCAAAGCAGAACAATATAATAGGATTCAGGTTAAAAATCGGCAAAATGCCCCTTTGAATTGATGCTAATCTCCTGATGCTTAGTTGGTCTCAGAGACGTTGAGTAGGAGTGGACTTCTACTGAGGGTGAGCAGCTACGATGGCCAAGGAGAGTCAGGGGTGGAGAATGGAGAGGTCTTTGATGAGAGCTCAGGTATATCACAATCATTCACATCACTTCACACAGAATTTTTGATGCGAAATTTTAAAACAGCTTTGCATGTAGAATTTTAACATTAAAGGGTAAGTTCATAATTGTTTACCCCTAACCCTATTTCCTGCTTACCAATGATGTTGTCGATTGGTAGAACCCTTTCTCAGCACAATCCATGCTGGTCTTCATACTGGATACCCACAGCTCTGGCTAGCTAGCCACAAAACCAATGTAAAATAATGGGGCCACGCTTCAGTCAGTACAAGCCCTGAAATAAATGCTGAAACCTACTCCGTAGTGCAACCAAAGAAATTTGTTTTCGAATATGATTAAGTGCTTTTTACAGAGGCCCCATTAACTCTACATTAGTTTTGTGGCTAAGTAAGGTGTAGGAGTACAACATTTTCTACTTACCCTTTAATGTATTATTGCCAAATACATTTTGTCAGCTTGGTGTGTCTCTGGGTATTTGGTGGGAAATCGGCTGGATTGCTTCATGTTTTGCATTATTACAACTTCACCTTAGCATACATTTTTGGTAAAAATAAAATAGGTTTTATTTTTTTTATTTGGTGTTCTGACCTTCCACTGACCTTCCACTTCACTCATGCCGCCTTCACGTTGTCTTCGGGAACTTGGAAGGTCTGAGCTAAACCATTTCATGAAGTTTTTCATCTGACCTGCTAGCGTTAACGTGCTAAAGTCGGGAGAAACATTGAACCAATAACATAGTAAATAATTAGAAACACAGAAACGATGACTTCAGGCCACTACTGTTAAACAAGTTGATGATATTGTTTTCTACTGCAATCTACTAAAATAATGTGATTCTTTCCCTTTTTGGTTTTGATTGACTGAACTAGCCAGTAGTGGCACCGGTTGGCAACTCTGCAACTCGTGTATCCAAAAATGTCCCCAACTTTCAGACACTTGGTAGGCCGTTCGTGCTACTTCTGGGTCACAAACACATCCTCCCAATATACCCGACACCACAGGCAGAAGGGGAAGTATGACAACATACCTCAATGGGTTCATGGGGAATGTAGTCTTAATTTTGAGAAACGCTACCTCATACTATTCGTATTCTCATGATGTGTTTTGCTTTACAGTGTAGCACAATGCCACAGCATACATGATGGCACGATTGTCATTCAATGATAATCACCTACTGTTTGATTACAATCACCTTTTTGTAAAGTTGTTTTTGCGACCAAGATGTCTGCAATTGAATGCTATGAATATTAAATCTACACATAGAGGCAGGGGTGTAGCAAGAAATTCTGGGCCCTGTGCACATGATGTGTCTCTGGACCCCCCTCCCCTCCTCAGCCGTGACTCATATACACCTTTTAGTGAAAACCTTGAAATATTTCAGTCCAGACCCTCTGAGGGCCCTCCCCCAGCTCAGGGCCCTGGGTAGTCAGTTCCACCCCCACCCCCACTTCTAAGCCCCTGCATAGAGGCTATACATTTTCCCATGACTGGTCTAATTTTTCATTGTTTATTATACCAAGCTATGAAAATCAATTTGACAATGATATATTGATGATGAAAAAGTCAACACGCAGAAGCTTTAACCAGAGATCCTTGATTAAACAGGTAGTCTGTCAAGACATTCATACCAACGCAGAGGCTCTGATGGCATGTCACAGAGAGCAGACACTTGCCCCAGCAGCTTGTCAGGCAGTCACTTGTCCCTATCATCTTCATCATCATCATCATCAGTGTTTGGCTTCAGACCCACCTCGACCCTGTCCTCAACCACCAGGTACAGCCTTCACTGGATTCCAGTTGTATAAAGCTGTTTTGTGATGCAGTGGTAAAATTAAAGGTGGATAAACTCCCACCATCGATGATCATGGCCATAATCATAAATATACAGTATATCATCATCATCATCATCATCATCATTAACTGTACTTGACAGCATATGCACTCTGTAGTGGTTGTTCTGTGCAAATTGATAGCATTATTCTCATGTGTAAATGGGATTGTGAAACTACTGTATGCATCAATCATCCAGGACAAATTTCTGGTACAAAAATATACTTGCAAATATGTTTATATAAGTTAACCATCATCTTCACTTAAGATAGGGCAAGATATCAATCAAGAAGAGGTATCCTAGATAACATAAAAACAAGGGGGCACCCTACGCATCACCCTTAAAACAATGCAGGAGTGGGAGTACCTTTTTCTGCTTTATCCCCTGTCCCCCAAAATGCCTGTGCATGGTTTTGAAGCTATTATCCTACACAGCCTGACTGTAACGACCCTCTCCTCCTCCAGCGTGGGCTCCTGGAGGTCGTCAGCGGGGCCACACCGAGTCTTCGTGCCCCACTCCCCGATGGACCTGCAGCTGGGCCACCGGGTCAGAGTCCTGCTGCCGTCCGGCCGGATCAGCACGGGAACCATCCGTTTCCTCGGCCACCTGCAGGGGGAGCCAGAGCTCCACCTGGGGGTGGAGCTGGAGACACCTGATCAGGCCCTGCAAGACGGCAACCACAGGGGACACAGTTACTTTGAATGGTAACTGCTCTCATTTACTTGGCGTGTGAACACTAAAAGAGTCATGTAGCCTGAGTACATGCCTCAGGATGTGTACTTTGGAAGTCAAATTACATTCTATGGTTCTTAGCATTTGCACAAAACTATTTGCATATTAGAATCTTCCTTACGTCAGTACAGGGTGTTTTTTTCTTAGGCAATTCAAATACTTCCTTGAGTAGGATATTTATCTGTTCTGCTTCCTTGAGCCTTTTTTTTTTTTGCATAAACTGTTTCCTTGAAAGCTACTTTATAGGTGGATGTTGACCAGTTGTTACCATTCTTTCATCTTATAATTGGCTGTGCAGGCTCACAATATCTTAACTATAATTCACGTGCTGAAATGAAAAAGAGTCACTCTAAAGGCTACACAGAAGACGAGTTCTGTAATTCATTCACTGTTGTTTTGTTCTCAAGACAAGAGTTAAGGATAGGCTACCATTATCTTAGTCCTTCCGTGAATGCAGACATCATTCTAGGGCCTTGAGGCTTCTAACAGTCACGCAATACCAAAGATTCCAAAATCCAGACATACTTTAACACTGCAGTGGCTGAGCAGAACATGAAAATGATCAGCCTGAGGCCAAATTTGAGGTCAAAGCATGACTGACAACAAAGAGTGACAACAAATCTAACGATGGCTTATGTAGAAGATTGCTTTTTAAGCAGATACAAAAATCTCATAAACCATTCATATGTAAATGTTATATATTTTATTTTTAGTCATCAGTTTACTGCTATGGTTCTCAAAGGGAGGGGCGTGGTCCCCAGTGGGGCCTTGGGATTATATACAATTATTGAAAACATTAATTACAGAGTGCTTCAATCACAAAACATAAGTAATTATTACTGAATAAATAAAATAGCAGTTATTATCATATAAACAACAAGCCCTTTTTCTTTCTACTGTATGTTTGCCATGAATGGGAATGGGCTTTGTAAATATTTGAGGACTAGCCTGTTCTACAAGGGGTAAAATTGTTTTTGAATCAATTTTATGCATTTATGAGGTCAAATGGAATAAGCTGGACTAAGTACATTGGAGTGTGTACAGACAGAGCCTTGATGATGACAGGTTATCATGTCTCCTGTGGGGGGGCCTGGAATATTTCCTTGGACACAGGTGGGCCATGGGGTAAAAGACCGGTGTAGTACATTGAATAAGGTGTGTTTTGACTGTGGATTTAACTGCAGCAATGTGCATTGTATTAATTCCTTGCCTTTTCTGTTTCTTTCTTATGCAGCAAGCCTGGTTATGGTGCATTTGTACCATTTAACAAGCTACTGATGGCCTGGGAGTAATGAAAACACAGATACACTGTATCTGGTACAGCTGCCCATCTGGATGTGTGGGGTGATCAAACAGATTTGAGAATCAAATAAAAAGAACTGTTGAAACTAGATGCTAACTGGCAGTGATTGTCATGAGCATCGATCTGATCCATGTGTTTGAAATGACATTACAATATGTTGAATCTCACATATTGTCTCACAAATCTCACGCATTACTATCATACCAGCTAGTCACACATGTAAATGATGTACTTACAAAGTGCAAACGGACATAAATTCAAATGTTATTCACAATAAAATGTTAGCGTTTCAGTAAACTCTTTTCAAATGTATGTGGGGTATCACCTATACTAGCTTCAGGACAAGACCAATCCAATCCAATCCAATCCAAGACAATTTGTTGACGTTGTCATGGAGTTAGTTCACTTGAATAGTCCTAACAAAAAGTGGTTGGTCCACAGCTCACAGTGAATCACTGAATAAGTGCATGCACAAGCTCAAACTATGCTCGATAAAGCTATCACTTAAAAATCCTGACACCTTGTTGAGCAATGCAAACAAGTGGATTTTTAGCCTGTCTTGAGTGACACTAAATCTCAACTTTTGCCTCAAGTTATTTCACTGCTCACAAAGAAATACACTGTGCTATCGGTCTCCATCTTGTCCTTACGTCTCACATGTCTCAAATTCAGTCACACCTGCCAAATCCACACCTGTGAGGGTCAAGTCATGACGTGATTTGTCTGCCTTAATGCTGACAGTCTGACTTTTTAATTAGTCTGAAAGAATTACATGTGGTTGGCAATTCCAGGGGCCTGAGCCAGTTCCCAAAACAGCAGTCATATTTGTAAAGGCATGTTGCAAACATGGAATGGTTTGTTTCATAAGAGGGAATGAGACCTTTCCTCTCAAACGACTGCAATGTCTCTGATTTGCTGAAGTTCCCCACGAGTTATGGAAGGAAGGTCAGTGATGTGAACACCCTTAGGCTTACCTTGTTTCTAGGAACAAAAAAGGGTGTGCAAAGGAAACAAACCTGTTTGGAATTGTAAGGTGGTGGAAAAATTGGGCAATACTGTACTAGCCAATACAAGAATATGGAGTAAATCTGCCGTACTGGCACTGGCTACAAAACTATTATGTGATTCTGTTCTTGGCCTTGATGAATGAATGGATGAATAAATTAATATTATGTTGGCGAACAGTGCTTCTTTTTGTTTACTATTACATGCCTGTATGCAAATGAACATTTGCCAAAACACGGATAAGCAGTGGTCAATAATGGACAATCAATATGCACACAGTAATATTTGAAATACAATTTTGTTTAATTTGTTTAATTCACTTACAATACCTACAGCCTACACCATATTCCTTTTAAAACTGGTTTGTTAGAGAACTCTGCTCCACTTACTCTATCATGAGAACTCAATTCCATATTTTCATCATCTTGAGGTGCTGTTGGGACACTCGGGGATCATTAAAACAGTAGCCATACTTGTCGAGACACAGTCAAGTACCACAGAAACAATAGGAAAAGGTCCATTGGATTGACCAAATCTAGGCCTTCTTACACAGTTAGTAGGCAATAGTGTTATTCCGAGATCACTCTGTGATGCTAGTTGTGCATCCATTGGCAAGGAATGATGGCACTTAGGTATTCATATAATTTCCTTTCACTGCTTTGTTTTTGCAGGTTATTGGTTAAGCTGACATTCAATACAGTCTGTTGGTTAGAATCCTGCATTGGATTCATAAAATGAATGCATAGGTTTAGTTAGCAAAAAGAATATTACTTAAAAGACAAGTGCTGGTACTCAGAACTACAATGTAACTAAAAGTAAAAAAAAAAAGAGAAAAAAAAAGTGCTTTCTACAATAACTTAATTTCAGACAAAAAGTAAAATACATAAAATATGACACAATATGCATCAACAGTCAAAACTCTAGAAACACATTCAGAGCTGTTATCAGTCTAGAGGCACTTTTCATCCTAAACATGGATGACAAGGACACGTTTGACTAAAATGTCATACAAATGCATACAGCTCTGAACAGATGAAGACTTAACTGTTCATCAACAAGCAGGCTAAACCATAACTACATATTCATTAAGGCACAAGAAGCCATACAACCCAATGATGGGTGGGCACTATATTCACAAAACAAAATATCTAGTCCATGTGCTTTCAAATCATTACATAAAGAACTCAGATTCTGAAGAGAATAGAGGCCTCCATACAGTAAATACATTTTTCATTACATCAGAAATCCATGAATTCAGAATATTATGTGGATACCACAATGTCAATAGACACCAATACACAGATATGACTACCCTAGTAGTTGTTAAGGATGAGAGTAATCAAAACATCCATCCCTGAGACTTGAGGTTGAGGATCTCTGCTGCCAACTTCTGGGCATCCGTCAGGTGAGGGAACATCACCATGACTGTGTCCACCTGACTGGGGTTGAAGATGGCCTGTAGCTTCTTCCGGAGCGCCACCCTCTCTGGGTCGAAGGCAGCGGTGGGAGGTGGTTGTGGTCGGGCCCAGGAGTGGTGCTGATGCTCCCCATAGGAGCAGCTGGGGCTGCTGGGTGGGGCTGGGGAGCGGACAGGGCCGGGGAGACTACAGGGCGTCCTGGCCTGGGGGAGCCCCTGGAAGGGATCTGACCAGTACTTCTGCTGTTGATGGTGGTGGTAGGGACCGCCATGCTGGAGATGGCTGGGGAGGCTGTAGTGGTGGTGCATGCTAGGTGGGTACATATGTGGTGAGTAGGTGTCATATCTGGGCTGTGGGTGGAGTTCCAGGTTTGGGCTGCTGCCATGCTGCCGGGAAGCTGTAGAGGGTGGTGCATGGGAACAGCACCTACAGGCTGAGGGGGTGCCCTGTCTCTCTACCTGCATGGAGGGGTGTCTGGGTCCGGATGACAACGGTTGATGCTGCTGGGCCCTGGGCCTGTAGGGTTTGCTGTGGCTGTGTGCTATTTCAGAATACTGACTCTCATAAGAGCCTAGGCCAGAATCCAGGTGCTCGGTGGAGATGCTGGCATAAGGGTTGTCGGAGACAGAATGCATCCCAGGCCACTCCCTCTGACTTTCTGTTGTAGAACCAGGTGAATGGTTCCTACTGGTTCTAGATCCATCCCAGTACAGCAGTGTGTTTTCACTGACCTGACTGGGATGTAAGGCACTACGCTGATCTAGGGACAGCCTGTGCTCAAGCTCATACTCCAGAGAGTGGGAGTAGTGGTTATGAGCAGGTCCAGGGTCAGATTGAGCCCCCCGTGGTGATAACGTGGGACTCTTCTCCTCTTTTACAGTGGATATCCTGGCGTTCTCTCTCAGCTCATCAGCCAAAGAGCGGTAGGACTGGTTAGCTCGCTCTGGATGGTAGAACTTACATTTGATGCCATAAGTGCACTTCTTATCTGAGTGAAACAAAAAACAGACAAAAAAAAGAGAATTAGGACCAATCAGGCCTACAGGCAAGATGACCTTGAAGTAGAGAGGCTGACCAGTAATCGAACAGTTGCTGGTTCGATCCCCAGCACTGAGGGTGTATTCCAGCCATGAGCATGCAACTGGCGGGTAGTTGGCATTACGTCTATGGTGCCCACCATCTCTGCCAAAGTACCCCTGAGCAAGGCATTGAACCCCAAAACTGCTCCAGGTGTGCTGTACTGTGGGTAACCTTGCGTTCTCATCAGGGTTATTATTATAGTTTTGTATTTTTCATTCGTTTTTATACATATATTTTTTTTTTCCAATTTTTGTTTTCAATTCAGTTTAGTTTCAGTTAGTTTCCAGAGTGGGTTTGCTAGTTTCACTTTTGTTTTTATTGTTTAAAATTGTTTCGTTTTTATTAGTTCCATTAAAAAAACAAAAGAAAACTTTTTTTTTTAATAATATGGGGGTTATTTGTCGGGGGCAAGATTCAAGAAGTTCAGAATAGGTATTGTGTAATACAAGCACATCACTTTGTGAAGGCAATTGACTCACAGTCATGTAGACATCCCAGTCTCAATGAACATATGCACCAATGCCTCCTCATGCTTGTTGTGTTGACAAATTTGACCAAATTGACAAAGACAAAAATTTTCTAGATTTTAGACATTTTCTGTATATTTTTATTTTATTTTAGATCATTTTGTAAGTACACAATATAGTTTCAGTTAGTTTTAATTTTTTTCCTTAAGTCTAGTTTTCTTTTTTTATTTCAGTTCATTAAAATCTTTTTTCACACCTAGTTTTAGTTTTTAGTTAGTTTAGTTTAGTTTTAGTTAACTATAATAACCTTGCGTTGCGCTCTAGAAATAAAGTCGGCATAAGGGAGGACAGGTAGGGATAAGGGAGGAAAGGCAGGGATAAGGGAGGAAAGGCAGGGAGGAAAGGCATAGAAGGGAGGAAAGACAGGGATAAGGGAGGAAAGGCAGGGATAAGGGAGGACAGGCAGGGAGGAAAGGCAGGGATAAGGGCAGAAATCAAGGATAAGGGAGGAAAGTCAGGATAAGGGAGGACAGGCAGGGATAAGGGAGGAGAGGCATTGATAAGGGAGGAAAGGCAGAGATAAGGGAGGAAAGGCAGGGATAAGGGAGGAAAGGCAGGGATAAGGGAGGAAAGTCAGGATAAGGGAGGAAAGTCAGGATAAGGGAGGACAGTCAGGATAAGGGAGGACAGGCAGTGATAAGGGAGGAGAGGCATTGATAAGGGAGGAAAGGCAAGGATACGGGAGGAAAGGCAAGGATACGGGAGGAAAGGCAGAGATAAGGGAGGAGAGGCATTGATAAGGGAGGAAAGGCAAGGATAAGGGAGGAAATCAGGGATAAGGGAAGAGAGTCAGGATAAGGGAGGACAGGCAGGGATAAGGGAGGAAATCTGGGATAAGGGAGGAAATCTGGGATATGGGAGGAGAGTCAGGATATGGGAGGACGGGCAGGGATAAGGGAGGAAAGGCAGGGATAAGGGAGGACAGGCAGGGAGAAGGGAGGAAAGGCAGGGATAAGGGAGGAAAGGCAGAGATAAGGGAGGAAAGGCAGAGATAAGGGAGGACAGGCAGGGATAAGGGAGGAAAGGCAGAGATAAGGGAGGAAAGGCAGGGATAAGGGAGGAAAGGCAGAGATAAGGGAGGAAAGGCAGGGATAAGGGAGGAAAGGCAGAGATAAGGGAGGAAAGGCAGGGATAAGGGCA
>OMKL01048675.1:0-11130 GCA_900302295.1 Parasudis fraserbrunneri
CACCACAAATATTTTTGTGATAAAATGAATAATAATTTTCAATGGCTTCACTAAAAGAAATGTGTAGAAACAGTATTGAAGTACCAGTATCTACTTAGTGACCTTCACTAAACGATGTTCTTCTCCGCTCCCAGTGGCTTGACCTGCACCTGAATGAGAACGTTCCTCCATCTCTGCTGCTGCTCTCCAGGGCCATGTATCTGACGGACATCAAACCCAAACCCCCTGTCATCCCCCCTGTACCCAAGCTAGAGGTTAGACACACACACACACACGTGTTCATGCATTGTGGGGACATTTCATGGACCTAACCTTAACCGTAATGACTACATGCCTAATCCTCACCCTAACCATTCCCATTCCCTAACCTAACTCCTAAAATAGCTTCTTTACCTTGTGGGAACCAATGTCCCCACAACGATAAAAGGAAATCTTGTTTTCATCATTTGTGGGGACATTTGGACCCCACAATGGTCAGAAAACAAGGACACACACACACACACACACACTGTATAACCTGTATAATGTACATCTGTTCTAGCAAGCTGTTCTACATTCCCATAAAAGAATCACAGAGGAGCACATGGCAGTCTAGTTTTCATTACATTTAGTCTGCTGCCTGTAGTTTGAATGCAGGTCACTTATGTGAAGTGTGTTCCTGCCAGCAAAGTAAACCCATCAGAGTCTGAACTCTCTGTGGAAGGCACAGAGGGTTATGTAACGCGCTATATGGCTGTCTTTGTTCTGCAGTGGGATTTCTTTATGATGTGGCACAACGTGACTGTAATAAAATGTCATATAGAAACCTTTGTCTTAGCAGTCATACAATCAACAGATAATCTCAGAAGGGACAGAAAGAAATACTCTGGAAATACTGTAGCAATCGCACTCAATTATTTGTAAAGGATACAGGAATAGCAGGCTGTGATTTCCCATAATAGTTCTGAAAGAAAATTATAGAATTAATAACATGTGGAAATTAACCTATGTGGGAGAAGTCCACAATGGTGGACAATAAAATCAAGTTAAACAAAATCTTACATTTGTTCACACTCTGTACCCTCATTTTGAGCATTGGTTCTCTTTTTCATATGTTTGCTGTTATTGTTCTTACAGAAAGCGACTCCTCCTCCAGTAGAGAACACAGAAGCAACCACAACTTCAGCTGCTGCTGAAGTGCTGGCAGACCCTGCCTTGGTCATCAAAGACAGACCGGTCAGTACATACCACACACAACCCACACAACAAGATGCACAAAATCCTGTAAGGCTCCGGCCTTCTTGTATGGTCTCTCGTCTGTCTGTCTGTCTAACTGTGTCTGTCTGTCCATCCAAGGTGGAGGAGGTGAGAGATAAGGCTCCTGTGGTGTCAGACAAACCTTTGACTCCTGCTGAGGTCATTCAGGTCAGTCAGAGTTTCCTACAGAGTATTCCTGGTGGTGCCAGATGGAGTTATTCTAGGAGGACCAGTGAGCAGGGCGCTTGGTGCGCTATAGGCTTTCAATGGGACTAAAGATGTGCGACCATGGCCTTAAGATCCACAAACACCTTAAAGCAACATCAAGCCACTGCCCGTGGAAAATAAATGGTAGCCAGCTAGCTTCCGTTTCCCAGAAACAGAATTGGAGTGCGAGCATGCACCTTGACTCGTTCCAAGCTCTAGTTTCTGGGAGCTGGAGGCTGCCCTCAGTTTATTTAGTGTGCATGGGCTGTGGCCAGATTGAAAGAGGACCTTACCTGCTTGGGTTGGCCCGTGGCAAGAATTGGATACAAATGGGGCTGGCCGATAAAATGAGAATTTACTGATACCGATAATATGAATCTCTTACCAACCTAATTTTGCCCATATCGATATGTTAGGTAAATGCCTTCCTTCGGTGCATAGGCTGTTTCATTTTGTGCCCCTTTTAATTCAACTGAATGTACCAACCAATCACAAGTTGAAAGACAAACGTGTTGACAAACAAACATTATAAACATGCTCATGATGGATAATGTGATATTTGTGCGCTGGTATTTAAAAGGATGAATTATCGTTTGATTGATCGTTACCTAGGTAAAAGTGATAATATACAGTGATATAGATTTCAGGTTGTATCGCCCAGCTCTAGATGCAAAGCCAAATAGTTGGAAGTACTGTGTGTGCAATGCAGCGAGCAGTTTTAAAATGTTACCATCATTGTGAGGAATCTATTTGTGGTGGGATTATGTGATATTGTGGTTGGCTGCCACAAATACTTTTATGTAAGGGACACCCAAGGTCAGTCCTGTTGGACCTCTGATTGGTCTCTGGTACCCACAGGAACCACTGTGGGATTCAGTGCTAGGGCTCCATAATCTAGTTAGTCCCTACTGCCTTTGATCTCTCTCTCAAGACATGCTAATAACTCCAACCAGGACACAGCTACTGGCCCAGTAAACCAGCCGGTCAGGTTAAGGACTCAAATAAGTTTGAGAGCAGGAACTAGAGGAGATTGGTTGTGTTGACATGTAGAGAAATACAAGAAAAGTGCTTACAAATGTAGATGGGTACAGGTTTATACAACAAAGAAAAACGGGTAAATTTGGAGGGAATCTATGTAAACACAACATATGCCATTTTGTGGATGCTTGATAATACCATGAGGATACCATGAGAGTGTGCATTTTTAGCCTGTATGGCCTTGATGGTGTTAGTGCCATGCTCTACCCATAGAGCTAATACTGGACCGCATGTTAATCTCTGCTGACTAAAATAACTGCAGTTAAACCTTTGCTCTTTGACCTCTCCTTTAGGCTAAAGCTGCAACAGACGTATCCCAGAAGAGCAAGATGAGTGCCAACGGTGTGTAAAGAGGGGCAGGGGACCTGGCGCTGGACCAGAGGAGAGAGAGAGAAAGAGAGAAAGACCCAGCCATGACACAACCCGCTGTGTCCACAGAGGAGTGTCAGGGAAGGATGTGGTGGTCAGATGTTGAGATGTCAATGATCTTCACAAACCAGGAGGAATCGATCCCTCTGCCTCTGCTTTTTTGAGCACTTCCTCCCCTCCCATCCCATCTCTAGACCAATGGGTTAGTTGGTCCTTGGTCCGTTGCTATCCAGCAGTGCAGTTGACTGCTTGATGAGGAGACCTGTTGTATAATGCTCTAATGGCCCAAGGGAACCCTTCCTCTCCTCCTGCCTCTTTCTCTCTTCCTCTCTCTGTGTCTAAACACCTGAAGGAAGGCTTGCTGCCACACACCTCTGGTTCATCACAGCAGCCTCTAACCCCTTTCTTCATCTGTTTGCTTTCTTGTATGTGCACTCCATTCAGTTTCACTTTCCAACACAGCTGGACAATGTATAATTGACCAGAAGTATCACTGGACCGGCAGACCACTAGTGGTGTGATTCAACTGATAATATGTTGTCCTTGGCAAGAATACGCAAATCCTCTCAAGTCACATGACCTGGTTTAGTTGTCTGTTTGTGTAGATGGTCTGTCCTTACAGCCCGGACCTCCACCTCTTCCTCTTGTATATTTGTAAATACCCTGTACATTCTTCTGAGTGTCGGACATCACAACTGCTTTGTACAGTTTGCTACGCAACTCTCTAAAACTCCTTCAGCCAGAGAAAAAAAAAAGTTCTATGAACTTTTTTTCCCTTTTTATCATTTTTATTTGTTAAACATTTAAAAGTCCAGTTCAGTCTGGCCCAGAAATCAGCTGATGACATAAAGATGCATTGTTTAAAATCATGTCATTTGACCATCGACGGTCTCTTGCCCCTTTGATTGTCTTTCTCCAACTTGGAGCACTCTGAGCCCTGGAGATGACAACATTCACAGAGATCCGCATTCTGAAACTTAAGCTTTATTGGACATCATTCAAAAGTTCACCTGAAATCCCAGACTGTCGTCCTTGTCAGCTGATGACTAGCTGATGACTAGCTGATGACTAGCTGATCTGCACTGGCTTTTGGACTGAATGAAGTGGCATTGTTGAGGCACTAGCAGCTCTAAATAGGAAATGAACACTGGTTGATTATTCTGATTGTAAGAGAGAGCTCACTCCTTAAACCCCCACAGGAGAGTCTGTGATGACGTGCAGCCCGCCTCCACTGGTAGTCAGTGGATCGGCAATCAGTGTAAAATTAGCCTATTTTTTTGTATTTGGAATATACAGTGTATATATTGTGTTTTAATGCTATGATGCGACTACCCTTGGTTCATGGTAATCAAATTAGAAAGAAAAGATACTTGACATCAGAATGACTGCTATTGGATATTGTCCTGACCCTATGTTCAAAGTAGCAATATGTCAGTAGAAGTGTCAGATAATTTATTGGAGTGTAGCAATGCATAAGCCACTAACGAGACAATTACACTAGAAAGTGTAACAATTTTTTTTTTTTTTTCAATTGTGGTTCTCAAAGAGCTAGAGATACATAGTCCCTATATGACTATGAAAAACACCCACCTATCTTAATTAATGAAGCTTTCACTATTATATGACCTTGAAGGTTGTTATTTGAAGGTTTACCACATAAACATGTGTACTGTATATGCTTCTGTGTGTGTATGGCTGTGTGTTTGATGATGCCTTAGCCTTTGGAGAACTCTGTTTAGCATGAAGTCAGGAGATTTTATGAACCCCTCTTCATCTAACTGAATTTTATTCTCGATACTATTGTTACTTGGCACTCGCCTCTCACCCTCTGAGTAAAATGTAACTAGTGGCCCCAGGTAACCCATAGCCCCTCAATCAAAAAAGGCACTGAATGAAAATGGATATTGGTAGTGATTGAGTATATTTTTAAGCAAAAATTATAATATAAAAGTTATATTTACAGATGTGCCCATATAGGGCTTTGGGGTAGATTTTCCATCAGGCTAGACTGGTTATTCCTACATCCTGCAGTTTTAATTTGTACTTGGTTTGAGAATTGCGTGTAAAGTCATTTTAGGCTATACTGCCAAAAGTCAAAGGCGCCTCGTTGCATGGTTGCACTTTTACGTCTTCTCTTTGAGGAATGTCTCCTATGCCCTTGTCCCCACTCTACTACAATGTCAATAGTTCCCAACAAATCTTTTTCATACATTCTCACCTAGTGAGAATAGCGGTCACAAGACCACTACTGACACCAATGACGGGAAAGGTGGCACTTTTTTCAGTGGCCTATTAAGTATTGGTTATAGTGGAAAGGAGTTAAAGAATGGAAAAGAAAGGAAGACGAGAGAGAATTAAAACACAAATTCCACATGAACTCAAATTTGTGTTCCGCCAAATTTTTACCCAGTCCTGAGACTCTACTTCGAAGAACTGAGTAGATGTGGATTGATCCCAACAAAAACATATTGTAATTTTCTTTCCAGTCAAAAAGTTAATGCCTAGAGGTAAGAGTTGATGCAAGATTTCTACCAATGCTAAATTCACAATTGTCCTCGTCACTCAGACTTGGGAGAGAAAGGCATCGTTGTTTGTGTGTTGCTCTGCGTTCTTTTCTTTTTTTCTTTTTTGATGAATTGATGTGGTCAAAGATTTTCTCACCCTATGCATTTGATGGCATAACTGAATAATAATACAGCACTGAGGAGGTGAGCATGACTGGACTGAACTCTTCTGCTGTTCTATACCCACAGTTGTGAATGTGTCTGGCTATAAAATGTAAAGGTATATGACTGCTGGACAGGACTCTTGTTGGTGTTCTCTGGATTGCTTGTCTTTACCCCTGTCACAGTTATAATTCATGGTTTGTGGTAGGACTCCACCAGCTAGTCATTTTATCAACAAATACACTATCTTGTCCCAGATATCCCTCCTCATTTCAGCTCTCCACAAAGCAGATGTGTGTAGTCTCATTCATTCAGCATCATGGCACCAAACGTATGTGCTGTGAAGGGTCCTATACCATCGGCTAACCTAGCCTGACCTACAGCTACTTAAAGAGTTGTTAGTTTGTGAGACTGCTCACTGACTGCTCGGGGATTTAGGTCCATTTTCACAAAGCCTCTCAAAGTGGGAGTACTGGTCTGGAGTCTGTTTGTTTGAATAAGGTCATGAAGAGGTCCTGGTCGCCACTGATCCCAGATCAGCACTTCTATTCTGGCAAGCTTGGTGAATATGGGCCCTATTTGCACCTCCCTCCATCGCAGATACCAGAGTATGTCGGCTCTCCAGCATGATCTGCGGATCCATTCATGCTTTGTAATGGAGGTCAAATGAGTCCCTTGTCTGTATACTTTCAATCTCAAGCAGTGTTGCTGATGGAGAACTTATTGCCGTGCATTAAAATCGCACGCCATTCTACCATGTCATGTGAGTGTTTGGGTGATGAAAGATGAGAATTCACATCATTAAATGTATGAAACTCTTTGCCTTTGTGTCCTGTCTCTTTGTATCTGGAAGCACTACTTGGGTCATTCCTGGTTATCCTGTGCTCTCTTGACCTCGTAACTTGACAAAATGGTAAATTATCTTTTTTTCACATTTGAACACCTATCAATTAATTTCAAATAAACAAGTACATAACGTTCTACACTGAGCATATGAGACATGTGCAACACTCGCTCTTTTCATAACACAAGCAAAGGTTTCTGACCAGCAGAATTTGGAGTGCTGGTTATTTTGTCCTTAAAATGTGAAGTATGGTTCCTTAAACTCCTCAAATCACTGACTGAAATTCGATCCCCCCCTTGTCATGGCACCCAGGCTCATTGAATATCACAAACATATTATTATGGTTTGGAATTTGGAAAACATAACTAGTTTTTTTAAATTTTATTTTAGTGGTTGTTCACCTTACGGATGTCACAGAATCGATATAGCTTATCCTTGTTATCTACCACTATATCATTGCCCGCAACCTATTTTGGGTCCCGACCCGTAGTTTAAGAAACGAGGGTGTAAATTAATATTTAATGCTGGGTTTAAAATGGTATACAAACATTTGTAGTTTTCATGACATACGCTGACTAGGTGAAAACAGCTATCCCTTATTGGTTTTACCTATTAAATCCATTGCAATCATGAAGGGGAAATGTAGATAGTGAAGAGAAGACAAATTAAACAGATTTTTGAGCCTTGAGACAGATTGTGGAAAAGGGGGTGTGCCCAACACTAGGAGTATGTTCCTCATGGTTTGTACATTGTATATTAATTTGCCGATGCATGATTGGTTATGGTTATAGTGAATAAGACTCATATTGATTATGACAGTTGAGAATCTCACGTGACTATCGCAGTTAAAGTTTTCCTCTTGTGATTTGGCAGATTTCACTAAAATAAGGCTGATGCTCTCAAAACAGTTAATATTAATTACAGACTTTCATTTAGCCAAAACAGCCCTATTTCCACTGCAAAATGAAGTATTGTTTTTATTTCTGAAAACCTTTATAGGAAAAAAACAAGATTAGGCAAGTCTAGTTAAACTGGACCTGGTCATGACACTCATGCATGTGTGTCTCAACAAAGGGGAGTCAGACATTCAGTCAGTTGGGGATATTCGCTATTGTAGTGTCTGGCAAAAACTCCTTTCATTCTTACAACTCTCATTATTCTGCTCAGTTGTTTGTTCTGGCACCATAGCATTTACAGAGGTGTTACTTCAGTTGACATTTTACATAGCATAATAAAGTGCTGATTACTGAGTGAACAATTTAGCAATTAACACTTTGTGTAGTGTGCAAGGCTTTTCCTAGCCACCTGACATCAGTATTTAAATTTCATAGTGTAATATATGCAATTTAAAGTTATGATCTCTAACATTTTCATCTGGTGGGACATTCCCGGGAAATCATCTGGCAAACAGGAAATTATGTGTTTTATGTCACCAGCAGCAAAAGTGTTTGGAATTTTGTCTGGAATTAATAGAAGATTAACTCAATATTTAACATGAACTTTCACGATGGAAAGCAAATCAATACAGTGCAAAGATGCAACAGCAGTGACTGCTTATCACCAATAGATGTCCCCAAAATAAACAAAAATGAGGATCTTACGGATTACCACTTTAATAATTTGATACAGTATAGTTTCATAGTTTAGTTGTGCTGTGGTTTAGTAGGCCTAAAGTCATTTGTGTGAAAATGTTGAAAACATGCAAACTATCAAGAGGTTAGATGGCTGTGGTAAGTGCTTTGAGTAGGTAATGTCTACATCCCATCACCTGGAAGGACCTCAGGTGTGACCTGGTACCCACTACTAGGCATAATTTCCTTACCTTTATCTTAACCATTCCTCCAGGTGATGGGATCTAGACCTGACCTCAGTTAGGAGAAATAGGCCAAAGGAGAAAAAAACAAGACTCGGGAAGCCTAGTTTAGTTCGGACCCGGCCACACACTCACGGGAGTTTATCACAGGAGTTTCAGCCAGCCAGTAAGTCAGTCAGTCAGTCTGTCAGTTATGGACATTCACTATTGTAGGCCGGCCCTACGGCTCTGTCAAAAACTGCAAGCTTTGTTGATGGAATTTTCTCTGTCATAATTCTGTTTTTATGTCATCATAGACCTTTTCATAAACATTCTATTTTGGCCCAAGTTTATGTCTCGTTGAAGTGTTTGCTAATACAGTAGCTGACAGGAAATACACTGGGGCCCAAGCTGTTTCCCTAGCAGCGGAATTCTTATGAAAAGTTCTATAGGTTTCTGTGTTCATGATGAAAACGATACTATTCAAGGCCAGCAGATGGCGACATCATACAAACTTAGCATTAGTAATCATGTACTGCGGTCTATTTCTGTCCACAAGTGCCCTGTACTTACCCCTTTTCCAAAACAACTGTGTGAACCACTTATATGCCTTTTTAATTTACTATACTAGCTTAAAAATCAATCTTGTATTTTGTTTTTGTTTTTACCCTCATTATCATTCATCAAAGTCCATACCCTGGGCAACAAATTAATTAATTAATTAATTGAATTGAATAAATAAAAATGCTGCAGTAGCCTATACCAGTGGTTCTCAACCAGGGGTCCTTGAGGAGGTTCCAGGGGGTCCCCAGAAAAATGGGTAATAGTTTAATTTCACTATTTCATTCACTAGAAGTTAGCCCAATGAGAGAATATATAGAAGTGACAACTCTAATCATAGGTTTCACTCTCTCCAATGTTATCTCCCCACCTACAATATAGACAGTTATGGAATTCTGGGCGAAGTCATATCTAACAACAAATATTTTCTCAGATGGGGGTCCCTGAGACAAAATCTAATCAAATGGGGGTCCATGGCCTGACATGTATTAATGTGGGGTCCTTGACTTGAAAAAGGTTGAGAACCACTGGCCTATACTGTACAAGCAAGTTGTACTATAAAATTACATTTGTAATTTTCCCATATTTTAGCCTGGCAGTCACTATTTGTCTAACAATAATATGAAGAGTTTCATTCTAAAATGAGATATCCACCATTTTGAAAATGTGACACCAAAACTGATAATATGATTGTTGTCCTGAAAGTGTGTGTAGTAAAACTCACTCTTGAATATCATTGAAATTATTAGCTACCAAGACTACTAACTACCAACTACTAAAATAGTAACATTTCAGAGGATACAAGCATCTGCAATTTTCAAATATTGAGCAATGGACAATGTGTAGCCTAACATAAATGAACATCTTTGAACACTGCCTTTATTTCTTTCCTGCTGCAGCCTATAATGTTATCCATTAAATGTGTAAATGTGTCATCCATTAAATGTGTAACTGTCATTCATTAAAGGGTAAGTTCAGAATTTTAGAACACCTAGCCCCATTTTGTACTTACCAATGATGTTGTTTTCCTTTCTCAGCACAATCCATGCTGTGCTTCTGGATACCTTCAGCTTTGGCTTGTTAGCCACTAACCTAATGCAAAGTCAGAAGTCTGTACAAGCCCTGAAATAAACGCTGAAACCTAATTTGGGTGCAGTGTGGAGAAGCTTTTCCAGTACAGACTGGAGCATGGCCCCATTAACTTTGTATTGGTTTTGTGGTTAACTTGATGGAGCTGTGGGTATCCAGTATGAAAAACAGCATGGATTGTGCTGAGAAAGGATTCTACCAATTGTCAACATCATTGCTAAGTAAGGAATACTGTAGGGGTCCAGAATTCTGAACTTACCCTTTAAATATTCCAAGGGTTATTGAGCTTTTTCAGCCTGGGACACAAATTGTACAAATAGTATACAACCCTGACACCCAGACTCATTTAACATAGTAGTACTTTTGTCATGGGTCCCAGGAGAAACCGCCCTGTGGCCCATGTTAGGTCCCAAACCAGTTTGAGAAACATAACATTAACCCACTCTAGAGGCTTTTAAACGAGAAACCCTGAGATAATACAGATGGGGAAAGTTTACCAGAAATGGAGGTTTGAAGTGTATGTGCCTGCATTTGTGTGTGTGTGTGTGTGTGTGTGTGTGTGTGTGTGTGTGTGTGTGTGTGTGTGTGTGTGTGTGTGTGTGTGTGTGTGCGATAGAGAGATTCACTCTCTCTCCGGCATCACAGGCTGGCTTTCGTAAAGGTCAGGTGAAAGCCAGTGATGGGTGAGAGCGAGTTCTCTAAAGGCATTCAAACAGGTTGAGGGTCATTTCCAAAGTGGAAAATCTCACAGGAAAGCGTGTTGTGGGAATGGATAAGGGTTCAGGTTAAATTCCTTTTCTCGCATTGAATTGAATCGAATCGAGTCAAGTTGAATTTAATCAAACACAATGGAATCAAATAAGAATCCAGTTGAATTGCAGCAGCTTGACTGGACTTTGTCTTTGACTTATAAACAGGACAATAATTGATATGAAATCTTATAAATGTATCAGATCACTTCCATATCATTCTCCCTTCCTGTTGGACCATGAACTTTGCCATCGCTCTCTGTGGAGGCTCCCTTCGGCGGTGCGATTCTCCCGTCCGCTGACATCACACTGACCTCCTCCTGGTGACCATAGATCACCTCCTTAGTGCCACATTAACAGTCCCTGTTATTTGTGTTTATGTTACGGCCATTAACACAGACACGTATGGGGGAGTTTTTTTTTGTACGTTTTTTTTTTAAGAGTCCTTTTGGCCGCCTTCGTAGAAGGAATATGATTTATTTACTAAGAAAACAGAGTGATTTGCGCTGGGGTGTTTTGAAAAGCCGGGAGGGCGGCGGCATCATCTGGAGTTGCCATAACATATGATTCGTCTTCTCG
>OMKL01048677.1:14861-28240 GCA_900302295.1 Parasudis fraserbrunneri
GTTACTAACAGTAACTGTAACATTGTTGACATACGTTGCTAGCATTAGCTTGGCTAACTTTCGATGCTACAAACTTTCGTTGCTAAGGTTGATAACGTTGCTAATGTTAGCTTGGCTAATGTATGTTGCTTACGTTAACGTACATTTCTAACGTTAGCTTGGCTAACGTACGTTGCTAACATTGCTAATGTACGTTGCTAACGTGGGGTCCTGAGATGGCTAGCGATAGCTCTGTGTTGACATGTGGAAGTGTAATTGACGTTGCGTAGCAGCGTGAGCTGTATGCACGTAGCAGCATGAGCTGTGATTGGTCTACTTTTGTGGAGACAGACAGACATACCGACAGACCCTATTCGAGACGGCTTGGCCACCCCTTCTGTGCCACGTCGTAAAAAAAAAAAATGCATATACATACTATAAGGAGATGCTCATTTGACACCAAAATCCACAGAATATGAAGCAGACAATTTATTCCATTTTGATTTTACTCTGAATTGACAGCTATTTTAATAATGATGTAATCATCGACAGCCATGACTAGCCTAACCATTATCTCAAATTGTGTAAAATGATAATTGCATCCATTTCACAATAAAAATGCCTTTTTACACCTGTGTAGGCAAAAAGCGCTGGCGAAGGGGTTATTGCAATCACTCCTGTCTGTGGTTCTGTCTGTCTACACCAGCCATAACTTACAGTTCTGATCCAATTTGGATGAAACTCCGCACATAGGCTTAAAGCAGACCAAGGACCTGCATTTTTTCAATAGGGCAATGACAAGTATTTCATTTGAATTAATTTCCATCATTGCCCATTGAAATCAATAATGAGGGTAAACTTAAACACAAGAGGGTGCTAAAGCCTCACCTAGACTCCTGTAATCAGCTCTCTGACATCACAAAGCCTCACCTAGACTCCTGTAATCAGCTCTCTGACATCACAAAGCCTCACCTAGACTCCTGTAATCACCTCTCTGGCAACACTTTGCAACATGGCAATGCCCAAGTCAACCTCACATTGTGGGTGAAATACCTATGCATCAAAACATTTCTTTCCCCAGTGAATCTCTTAAGCCCTATTCGCAGGGGACTAGTATTACCTGGGGACCTCTAGTAGTTTGTAATAACAGGACTAGTATTACCTGGGGACCTCTAGTAGTTTGTAATAACAGGACTAGTATTACCTGGGGACCTCTAGTAATTTGTAATAACAGGACAAGTATTACCTGGGGACCTCTAGTAATTTGTAATAACAGGACTAGTATTACCTGGGGAACTCTAGTCATTAGTAATAACGACTAGTATTACCTGGGGACCTCTAGTCATTAGTAATAACAGGACTAGTATTACCCGGGGACCTCTAGTAATTTGTAATAACAGGACTAGTATTACCTGGGGACCTCTAGTCATTAGTAATAACAGGACTAGTATTACCTGGGGACCTCTAGTAATTTGTAATAACAGGACTAGTATTACCTGGGGACCTCTAGTAATTTGTAATAACAGGACTAGTATTACCTGGGGACCTCTAGTAATTTGTAATAACAGGACTAGTATTACCTGGGGACCTCTAGTAATTTGTAATAACAGGACTAGTATTACCTGGGGACCTCTAGTAATTTGTAATAACAGGACTAGTATTACCTGGGGACCTCTCGTAATTTGTAATAATTGCGGAGGACGTCTATGATCTTGAGTTACAACAAGATTGTGTAAGCTAAGCAGTTTTGTGTTTTAGAAGTGAAGTATTTAGAATGTTCGCCATTTGGCCAAATGAGATGGCTGGTCTAAAGTAGGGGCAGAACACGCACAGAGAACGCACAGTCTCCGGAGAAGGAGAGAATCCAAACCAGGATTTTATTAATTTTTTTGTTAAAAGTTAAATACAAATACTTGTGCTGATTTAAGAGACCAATCAAGACTGTATAGGTAGAATTGGATGTGGTACATTATCAAGTGCGCCGTCGTGGTTCATAAACGGGAGACGTGGTTCAGTGAGTGAGTGAGTGAGTGGTGAGTGAGCAGTGCACACAGCTGTCAGACAGCAGTTCCAAAGTTGAGGTAAATTCTAGTGCGGTGTCTCACTCCATGGCAGGAATGAAATATAGCACTATCCTACACTAATAACACATTTTCATAGTAGGGTAATGCACATATAGCTGGCGTACGTTACCCAGATGGGTAGGCTTTTGCCTGCTTGCGGGTGTAGGCATCTCCCTGAGTGCCCTTCTAGTTTCCTTTATATGTTACTAATCTAAGAAGTAATCACCAGGTTCCCCCCAAAATAATCTGTTAAATTAACACTTTTTTTTTTTTTAAACTAAAATGGATTAGCTACATAGGGTTTTATTTCTGTTATTTCTTCTGGATTCATTTTTAAAACCAATTTTACCTGTTTTTACCACCCAAACGTGTGTCAATTAAACACTACAAACTGACACTTTCCCCATTTCTGGAGTGAGATTTTGGCTTAATATGATCACTGCAGGTAGGCATATATCCTGAATCCAGTGAGGTTGTTTCCTGATGGAGTGATTGTACCAAAACCTAAGGATAGCAGCTACAACTAAGCGAATGTGCCTCTCTGCCTCAGTTTCCACCACCTAGAGGCTGTGACTCTCTCGCTCCATTCGCCTCCTTCTACTGTTAACGGGGACTGCTCCACTCTGAGTTGTAGCCTACTTGGTCATCTGTTCTAACTTTTTGAGCTTTTAAACATTTCCCTCACTGATCACGGATCGCTTTGATATTTTGGCTTCGTTGTCTCATGAGAGACCCACATGAATTACAGGCAGACAATGTAATTATAATTGTAGTTACAGATAACAGTGAACGCACACACACACGCAGACACAGCTCTGGTCTCGATACTTATTGCCTAGGTGTAGAAATAGCTCAGCTGGCTACCACCGCCCACCATAAAAATACAAAAAAGGATGATCTTTCTTAAGAGAATCAACAGAGATAGATCAAACCATATGATTGCTTTCTTGTTTTTCCCCTCCCCACAAAGAAGATTTGATACCAGACCAGAGACGCTGAGATTCCACACAGCAACACCGTTACCTAAGATGTACAAAGACTACAGATCAGGCAGAGTCCCAGGTAAGACGTGTGTGTGTGTGTGTGTGTGTGTGTGTGTGTGTGTGTGTGTGTGTGTGTGTGTGTGTGTGTGTGTGTGTGTAAATCCACTGGGGTGTGTTCCACAGCACCAGAGGCGGTCCGGTCTCTTTTACAACAGGTGGAGTGTTCAGATTCCACACCACAAAGAGGATTTACTGGCAACATTTCTGCTTCACTCCTGATAAGAGTGCCATTGTCCCCTAGAGGAGGTATTTCCTTCAATCTATGAAGAGTTTGTTCTCATTTGCCCCAACCCCTGGAGCTGCTTTGCTCTCTCTGTGCTGGAACACCATCTCAGGGGCTTTATTTGACTTTCAATGTCTTTGTGTTCTACACGTTTACTTTGGTTGAGTGTCTGTGCAGACATCAGAAGCTGCTATGCCATCTTTCTTTGTTTCTGGCAGTCATGGCCTCTGATTTAAGCTGGGTTCAGCTCATCCAACCTTACTGTTATGATTCACACAGCTCTGAGACACAGAGAGCAGCTACAAATGCAGCTCTCCCTTGCATCTCAAACCTCACAAGAAAAAGCGAATAATCATCTTCTCTGGCAACTGTAGATTTATATCTGAAATCTGCTCTTTTGCTCGAGAGCCAACAGTTTAGAGACCGGGAATGGAGAGCAGAATTTGTGAGTGCACTGTATGTAAGCACTTACAGGTTTATAAAGGTAAATGGAGGTGTATTACACAGTATTATGGGGTGCCCTTTTTTTTTTTCTTGAGCTGCAGTGGATAATGTATCAGGCCCAATCACAGGCTTTCTTGGCAGAGACCCAAAGACAAGAGGTACAGCAGAGAGTCCTGGAAAGGTAGAGAGAAAGCTGGAATTGGGGAATGGCCACCAGAATGGAATCTAAACCTTATAAGAAACTGAAGGAGCACTTAGGAGAGAGGGAATGAAAATGGGATAATTTCTTGCTGGGTTTTGGTGATGAGTGTGTCTTTGTTAAATACAGCGCTCTGCGGGTTGGTCAGGTCATAATGAATGTTCAGTGTGATATCTAGCCTCTCTGTCTCTCTCTCTCTCTCTCTCTCCCATTTGACTTGCCTGCTCGTCCTCTCTTGTCCTCCTCTCTCTCTCTCTCTCTCTCTCTCTGTCTCTCTTCATCTATCTTTCAGATTATTTGTCTGGTATATTTGCCTGCAGCAGTTGGAATGTCCATCCAGCATTCTCTGCTTTCTCCATACAGTAGCTTTGGGCCTCTGGTCAGTTTGTGACCAGTTTGTGAGTTATCAGGGTCATCTCTCTCTCTCTATCTGCCCTGACTGAGAAGTATGTCCTCTCTGCAGCCTCCAACAGCTCAGAAATAATCAAAGCTTAGGGAGGGAAAGTGTGAAGTTCAGGGCTGCTAACCACACCCTGTAAATATCGTGTCTGAGGTGGAGGGTAGGGCAGATGGTTCTGGGCTGCATCTGGAACGCTTTCATCTCAAGTTGTGACTGGCATGGAATGTTGGGGAATGAGAAAAGTGATGCTAATGAATCTTAAGTATTTCTGTTCGTAATGACAGTGGAATAAGCAGGCTGAGCTGTAGGCAGAGAGATGAAGTGGGTATGAACCTGACTATGGTAAGCACTGAGTCAGCCTTGTATCAATGTTGAGCAGGGGCCAGAGTGTATCTGATGAGCATCTGGGCAGATTGCACCAAAACCAGCTAGCTGTATGGCTTGGCTGTCCACTTGCTTTCATGGACCACATGTGTTCATCTCCCTTGTGGATCAAACAAATATATTTCCTTTTTCCTCTGCTCATTGCTATTGATGGGGTTTATGATGGCGGGGGGTCTGTGTAACTGTAAAGAGGTATTCAAAGTTGTTCTGCGCTCTGTGTGAAACTCACTTCCACCAGTATGATGTCGAAAGTATTATGTCTCTTGTGACAGACTGGTCTCTTTTTGGATTCAGCCAGTTGTTCGTTTACACAACACTGGCATTGTGAAGGCTCATAGCTCTCTCCTCTCTCCACAGGAAAATATGGCAGCAAAGGTTTTCGAACTCAGAACACTTGTGCCTCAGTTGTTTTTTTTATGGACCCTTTTAAGCCCTTCTCCCTCATCTAACTAGGAATAATCCAATGAGTGCACTGGACCGGTTGTATAGCTCAGTTAGTGAAGTGTGATTCTGATCGGTGGTAGACCGATAAGCCGATACCACAGGTGGGCCAATGGCCGATATAATGATTTATTTTTTGTATCTGATAAAAATACAAGTTTAATAATAACAAATGAGACACACAAAAAAAATCTTCTTTTCTTTAGTAGATCTGTACTCTCTACATATTATTTTAAATCAACAAATGTATCAAACAAAGTAAAATGATTGAAAATAAAAGAAAAAATGAAAAGAAAATGTCCAACTCAAAAATCCTACTTTTTTTTGGAATCAATTGACACTTGCAGGATTGACACAAGGGGGAGCGCTAAAATTTTTGGTAATCGGCCATGTGGACATGGATGACGATTACATTTAAATGCCAGATAACGGCCAGATTAATCAGTCTATCACTAGTTCTGATGGCACAAACCTTAACTAGTTTTGTGCTGATGGACGATGACTTTGTGGATCGACGACGTTCAGAGCGATCGCCAATTGCCCAGTGTTGCCAGTTTGGGGTAGTTTAAGCCCAACCAACCAACCAAGCAACCAACCAGCTGGCATTTAAGCGCCAGCCTGTGCCATTAAATGGGCATAATTGTAATAAATGTTGTTGGGACATATAGGCCTAATGTAATTGGCAGAAAAAGAAAAAATAATCTCTGCTCAAGTCTACTGTAGTGTATGACTGTAGTGTTGGACTAATTTGTCTCCCTTAACATAAAACATGTTTTAGGCACTATAGGTATCAACTGCAAAATGAATGCCTAATATGCCTGCTAATGCTGTATAGGCAAGAGTCTGCTAATGCTGTATTTGCATACATTTTGACATACGTAGGTGTTTGAAAGAGACTTTCACCCTCCAAATTTATTGGCCTGTAAATGACTGTTTGAGCCTTGGCAAAAATGACACTGTCAACATTGCATTTATCTTTGCAATAAAACAATTTCAACATAAAATAACCTAATATGGTGATTCATAATTTTCGCAGTCCATTCTCACTTTAGCATGGAGAGAGAGAGAGATCAAGAGAGAGAGAGAGAGAAAGGAGAAATGTGGGCGATCGCATCGGGTATTGGCAATATCACAGGGTGACAATAGGGTGAATCTGAATACAGAGCACATCACCCAACTCTAACCCAACCTTAAGTGGGGAGAGGGAAAAGAAATGATAAGTAATGAGAAAGACGAAGCGAGACAGAGGTCAGAGATAACCGAAAGAAGTCAGAAGACAGGTTTTTCCATCCTGAGCCGAGAATCATCTGCTGGCTGTCTTGCCCTCCACAGAGGCCAGTAGAGTTAATGAAACACCATCAACCTTTCAGATGTGACATTTCCGCCTCCTGTCTGAGTTAGAACCGCACCATTCATTGATCTCAAGATGGATGATGCCAAATACCATAGCGATCCTTTAAACTGGCGGCTTCTCTGTTGAATAGATCCTTAAAATATCACGGGCCTAATGAAGAAGCTAGCTTCGCTCTGAAGGTCTCATGGAGCAGCTAGCTGACACCATCCGTTTGATTGGAAAGGGTGTGTTAGTATAGCATGCTGCACTGACAACCTGCTGAGTGTGAGCTACATACATTTTTGGATTGCAGAACACAAACCTCATGTTCAATCTGCTTAAATGCTTAGGTTGACCAGGAAACAACTTCTGTAGATGTTCGCAAATTAGATACTATCTAAGAAAACATCTGCACAATTTTGAGACGTTTAGAGGCTCCGATCGTGATGGATGCCTTAGTTTCTCATCATACTCAGAGAAACTAATATCTTATATGACACCTTACAATCTATCAGCCCAGTCAAATCCACTTAAATAAAAAAAGAAATAGAGGAATTAAATGAGCATTGAGATCTCTGACAGGCTGTGGGAGGAACGTTTGGAGCACATCCACTGATGTTCTAATAATGCAACGCACTGTCTAATCCAATTTAAAATTCATTATTCTAAGGAAAGGTTGCTTCTGATGCATTGGAAAAAGAAATACATGCCAACTACAAAGATGTGGCTTTGTGACCTTAGAAACATACGCCATTTAGAAATAATAAGGTACTGTACATTCTCATGGACAAGCTCCCATATTTTGATTTACCTCATTATCTTACATCTGTGACCTAAAAATAGCATTCTCCCCTTCTGCACCAAAAGAGTAGTGAGCTAATGGAGGGGCAGGGCGGTGAGGGGACAGGGATGCAGGTAAGGGATTAAATGTGTGTCACACTTCTTGCGGTCTCTACAGTCTTTACAGTGCAGACGGCGTGCTGAGTTATTGCGGTCAGAGTGGCTCAAAGAACTGAGTGCGCATTCTCTCACCATCGCAACTCCAATCATTGCAATGCAGTGGCCCCTGTGCGCATTGTTACAACTGTTACGAGCACAATCGCCCAAGCCGCAATTGGGCAATATTGCCATTGATGCCTTGTAGACCGCACAGACTGCAAGAAGTATGAAATATTCCTTAGAGATGATGGGCTAGGAGAGTTTTGTTTTAGGGATGTATCGATACCGATACTGGTATGGGATATCTGTCCGATAACAAGCTAAAATAGAGTATCGGTATTGGAATATTTCCCCAATACTAAAATCTGATACCAAGAAACATGTCTAACATGCCAGAGATCAAAGCAAAGTGACTTGATTTGCTAAAATTATGATACATAGAAGCATGTTAGAGCTCTCTAATGGAGAACAATGGATTCTACTGCAATAATGTTTGTCCAATGACCCCAAATAGATGGTCTAAGTCTATATTGTTCTGTGAAAGTAATGGATCGGATCGGTACTCCGTGTCGGACGATACTGAAAGTTTAGGACTTGGAATCGGTGTTGGCAGTAAAAAAACTGGTATCGGACCATCCCTATTTATATATATATATATTATATTATTTTATATATATATATGTTTATGTATATACTGTCTATGCATATGTGTGTATATATGCATATCCTGTTTTGTTTTGAGTTATTACTAGTATTTTCTATACACATGTATATCAAAAAAGAGCATAGTTCCCACATTTCTCCCTCAATTTCCCTAAAATATAATGTTAGCATTTTTACCATTCCTCACAGAAACCATGGGACACAGCAAGCTGCAAGACTGGAAATGCCTGAGGAGAGACAGAAACTTGATTCGAACCTTCCCATAGTGTATCAACATTTTTTAACTGTTTCTCCTTCTCGTTCTTTCCTTCTCTTTCCTAAGTCTCTATTTTTTTTTCTCCGTTTAAGTGGTGGGATGGTATGGCTGTTGCTATTAACATAATCTTTAAGGCTCATTTTCATCGTTTACAACTTTGAAATAAAACATTTATTTTTCTGAGCCAAACCAAGCTGTATAGTGAATTTACAAGCATGCAATTTGTGTTAAGCTGTGACCCTCCAGTGCGCAGGTGCTCTCAAAGTAGCATTGAGCTTAATAGAATTGGAAGAGCATTTCTACAGCAGAACTCTCCGTTGAGTCCAATTATGAAGTCTCTAGGACTAGCAGTTAACGAGTTATGAAAGGGGGCATGGCTAAATGGGTGTGTGTATGTATGTGTGTGTGTCTGTGTGTATGCATGTATAGGTGTGAGTTGTGTGTGCGTGTGTGTGTGTGTGTGTGTGTGTGTGTGTGTGTGTGTGTGTGTGTGTGTGTAGAAGCAGTTGTCTGTACCACTTTTAAAACCAACTGAGTGTATTATCATTGAATATGTGTCTTTTTTGCAAAAATTGTAGGAGCAGTAGTGAGTTAGAAAACGTGCTCAAAAAGTTTGAAAACAAACTGCCACACTCTAGGTTTTGAACCCTCCGCCATTCATTTCTACGGGGCAAATTGTCCTTGAAAAAGTAGAGTAATTCCCACACTGTGCACTGATCAATAGTGCACCATTCCTGATTAAGCCGCTCAGTTTGAGTGCGAAAACTCTGGGAGGTGTAAAATGTTTTAACATTTTTGGGGGACACAGACAGACGGACCAACAGACCCGACTCATACTAGCTGCTTGGTCACAACTAATAATGTAGAATTAGAGCTAGAAATACATTTTGACTGATAAAGAATTGAAAATGGAATCATGACCTCAAAATCTAAATTTTTATTGAATCTGAAAATGTGTCATGATTAATTATTTAGAGAAAAATCTTTGAATTCAAAGCCAGTGATTTTTTCACTGAAAACATGACTTTGCATCAGAGGAGGACCTGCTACAGGGGTCTGCATCTCAAGGCCTTTGTTGAAATGCAGCACAGCTATGATGTTAATTTCTCCGTGAGGTGTACTTTGCATTCATTACACAGTAATAGCATTTGAATAATGCTTGCAATATTTCCCTGGTAACTAAACAAATGTATGACTGTATAGGAGGCGGGATCAGAGGGGGTCAATTGTTCTTTAGGCTATATCTTGCTCTACAATGTGGAACTGAAATGAGCTGGCTGACCCCAAGGTGTGCAGTGTTTTTCTAAATGACATTCATGACGAGGTGATTGAAGAGTTGGCTCTCTGTGCCCTTTGCTCAGATCCCATACCCCTTCCAATTTCTGTGAAGGAAGTGGAGAAAATGTTCCAGCAAGAATTAAGCTACTTTGATTTATTTCGGCCTACTTTAAAGGTAGGCATTTTATTTGACTAAAGAGGACTGTAATGTCAGGAACCCACAAGCCCTCCTGCTCACCATAAAAGCAAATGAAGGTCTCCTTCATCTGCTGAAGCATAAAGTCAAATTAGGGTTTGATTGTAATGTTTTGCTAGATAAAGCAGACCAAAAGAACATCATTAAGAAATGAAGAGGTACACAAACATTGTCCCCCAGGGACACACAAATTGAATAAGAGCACTCACTGGCTTTTCTTCATTTATATTGGGTGCCAAAGGTAATTTAATTTACCCTGGGCACTATTTTGTTTATTTATGACTGGCCTTTTCTGATGAAAACATTAACATTGAAAGGTCTGACTTCAGTATGACCCCTAAAGACTAATTCAGCCACATAAAGGCCCTGTTTTTTGTTGTTGTTTTTATTTTATTTTTTTAACAAGCTCACCTGTGTACTGTGACCTGACATAATTTCCTTGTGATCGAGAGCTGCTATCTAAGGTTCCAAGATGTTCTGGGCCATCAAAGTCTGTCAGTTAATGTCATCTTTTACAAATTGCTTACATAGGTCAAAGAAAAAAATAAATATATGGCATTTCTGCTTTATTGTACACACTATAGCAAATGCAGTAGGTCCTGAAGGCCTATGTGCCCTAGCCTTTTATTCCATGGAGTGCTCCACCAAGGAGGTTTTAAGCCAGGTGTGATTATCTTTTAAATTTATTAATACCTTTGTGATCTTAGATTTTATTGTGGGCTTCGGCTATAGTACTTTCATGCAAAATGTTTAGATTTGGCGAGCTAGATTTTTTTTTGTCATCAATATGAATCTCTATCTATGACACCTTGATTACAAGAGATATTTGGGTCTGTTGGTCTTCAAGCAGATGTCTCACACAGAACATTGTTGATCAAAAGAGCTGTTATTAAGCAACTGCTAGGTATTTGTGTGTGTGTGTGTGTCTCATATTTGAACTAACCAACATAATATAACATTAATCATCTCCAGACCCCAATAGAATGTAGCCTAAACCTGTATTTTTCAAAGACTGGGCGAGGGCTCAAATTTTATATGAGGATTGAAAGAGGCCACTAGTTTATTCTGGAGCCGTTTGCATCCGAACATACTGACTGTTATGTTGCCAAAGCAGTTCCAAGCCTCTGCAGTCTGTGTAAAGTAGGCTGAATGAAACCCTGCACACAATTCTCTTTTGAAAATAGATTCCCAAAATGTAGACATAGATTGGGCACAGCTTTACCTCAACCTGATAATGTAGAGAATCTTTTATTTAGTGTTGCATTGACACATTAGGCTAAGACTGTAAACATGCAGTTTCTCTATCCAGGAAATTACTATGCAGATTGAGTAAGCAACATTTCTGCACATTTGCTGGGCATGGGTGGAAGACACGGAAAGCTGTTGTCATAACCAATCAATCCAACAGCTCTTTCGTAGACTAGTGCTCTGTCTCCATGACTGAGTGGTCTTATTGTTTTTCCTTTGACAACTTTTTTTCCTCTCTCAAATAATTTCAATTAGGACCTGTTGACTCTAAATGTTCTGAAAAGTGTCCAAAACTTGTACACATTTTCTATCTGTCTCTGGAAGTTAGGCACTAGGCAGTTGCTACGGGTTGCTATGCAGGTCACCATCTTTGGAGGATCACTTCTATTCTGTTGCATAGACAAATGGCTACAGTTAAACATACCAAATGTACAAAAACTGAGAAAAGAAGGGAGAAAAAGAAGGGTCGGGGTATCTCCCATCATGGTCGGGAGATTTTCAATGGCAGTTTTTCACACAAGACTTCCAAGCCATCTTTTAACCCACCTGTCAACACACCTGTCACACACCTGTCAACCAGAGTGGTCCTCTACATATGGCAGCTTGCTCCAGACATTTGACTTCAGCTTCCCAAGCTCGATCAGACCGCAGTGCTAGCCAATATATATTTTTTCTCTATCTTAATTTTCTTTATCTCTATTCTCTCTCTCTCTATTTTTTTTTTTTTTTAAAACATGAGGAATCAGATGAAATAGCCTACTCTCAAAAATAACATACCGCTGTCTCATATCAACTTCAGTGGAATCTGAACAGTTTTTAATGCTTTATTTGTTTATTTATTTATTTTTATTTTTTTTCTTCTGTTAAGTCTTTATCTCCTCCAGTCCCAGGCTGAACAGTGTTGAAAAGGTCAGCTGACCACTGCCATGACACATTCCACAGCTCCCTCACACTGCAAGAGACCAGATAAGAGATACAGTAGGAGAACAATGTATAATCGCCACAGGGGAAAGTGTGTTGTTGTCAAGAGCATTACACAGCAATGGTTGGAACTTAGAAGAGAATGTAATAATCCACTCTAAAGCAAATTAGAGCATAAAAAGACAAAAGAAAAAAATAGAATATAATAAAAGTGATAAGAGGTCACATAAATACAACTTGAGCACAGGACTTATGTATACTGACATATACTGGCATTTACAATGTATACAGGAGCCAGCAGATATACAGATAGAAGCAGAGTTATGTACACAGTGAGTGACTTTGATATGTAGAGTATATGTAGAGTATACAGAAATACACTGTATGGTATGGCTAAAATAGGGTTAATTGATAAACTATTCCCAACAGACTAGCATCCTATCTGACTGAGGCCATGACGAGGACACCATTGTGACGAGAGGCATTGTAGAGACTAGGGCTATCAGAACGAATGTCAATATTCAAATTTCATTCAAATTTAATTCAAATTTGGAAAAAAACATTTTAATATTTTGATATGAGGTGAACTGAAAATGCATCACTGGTTTTTGTCCCTTTTGTGATTTTAGAAAAATCTGTGTGCAATGCAAGCCAATAAATGGGTGTTACAAAGCACAGCACAATGTCAAATGATCGTTTCCTATTGGTACTACAAATACAACAACACAAAATTAACTTGTTAATTGTAAGCATTTTACACCTGCTTTGATGTGGTAATAATATGTAAAAGTTATCTTTAATATTCCACTTTCATTCAAATTTGCCTAATTTCAGCCAATTCATAGTCGAATGGTACGTTAATGTAAAGTGTGATATCAAACTGAAAAACTTATTTTCCAATAACATCCCCTCAGATATTGAAGATCTCAATGACATCACAAGATCATCACTCCCAATAATAACCCTTATTTAAGCAAGTTGACTAAGAGCACATCCTTATTTACAGCAATAGCTTGGGGGAGTGGTAGCGAGGGGAAGGAGGGTACAAACACAAACACACACACACACTTATAAACCACCCACACCTGGGAACTGCCCAGTACAACCACAATCTTCTGCTGTTGGCCACTGAGCAGCTCCACTGGTTGCTGTTGGGATTCAGTGTGTTGCTCAAGGGCACTTCAGTGGTAGTTGTTGAGGGAGGGGAGAGCATTATTCATCCACTTCCCCTGATTTCCTGCTGGTCCAGCTGGGATTGAACAGGCGAGGTGGTGAAAATATGATAAATGATAATATTAAATTAGCACCCAACCCTAATGCCAACTATGACTTTGTAATGGATGGTTGTTCCATGACCCCCCCCCCCCCC
>OMKL01048680.1:11893-26985 GCA_900302295.1 Parasudis fraserbrunneri
ATCAGGAGATACACTAAATTGAGTACTGAAAGTTTGGCCTGAGGAAAGGTAGACGCTAGAGGAAAGGTAATCAAAATCAATGAGTTTTCCTCTTGGGGTCATGAATGTGCACCGCAAATTAGATTTTTTTTGGATGAAAGCTGTTAGAAATCGACTAATGTGAAAATTGAACATTTGGCCTGATGGTGGCACTAGAGGAAAGGTGATGGGGGTCACCAAAATCAATAGGCTTCTTCTTCCTGTAAGGGTCATGAATGTGCACTGCAAATTTGAAAAGATTTGAACGAAAGGTATTTGCGTTATCGCGTTCACAAGTAGGGTACGAATGTTTGGCCTGACGGTGGCGCTAGAGGAAAGGTCATGATGTCACCAAAATCAATAGGGCTCATCCTCTAGGGGTCATAAATGTGTACCGCCAATTCCAAAAGATTTGAATGAATGCTATTCGAGTTATCACGCTAACATGAAAACTGCAGCGGTGGCAATCCATTATATCCCTGACACTGTTGTTCGGGGATATAATGAGAACAGACTGACAGGATTCTTAAATTGAGTAGTATTCACATTGAAAGGTGGGTTGGATTTGAGGTAAATTTGTTTATAACAAGCGATGTTCCCGTGTTCGCATTGGAAAACTAACACCACCATCGTGCTCCTCGTTGTCAGGTACATACAGTGAAGAAAACTGAATTCCAATCAGAGGCCGGGAATCTGGCTTGAAGCTGCCCGTGCCTCTGGGTGTCTGTTGTAAACCTTTGCTGTGCATGCATAACATATGGCACCAGGCTTGAAAAGTGATGCAGAGCTTCCTCCGTTTCAGCTGTAAGCTCACTTTTCTACAAAATTGCTTACCCCACCTTTAATGTAAGAATACAGTACAGAATTACCGGCACCCCTTGTAAATACATCTTTGTAACAAATGTTGCCAATAACTGTCTCTGACAACCACCTTTTCTCTTTAGAAATAGGGATGCACCAAGATGAAAATGCTGTACATATTTAAAGTGATAAGACATTGTACACTGTAAAATGGAAAATAATCTGTACTTATTTCTGTTTCTGCAGTCAATGCTGTTGTGCATGTGCAAGTACCCAAATAAAACACCACAAAAACCTGTGCAGCCAGACAGAGCAATCACATCTGCCCTGTTCCGCTAATCTGACCAATATCAAAAAATTCAAAAATAAAATCTGCCCAGTATTGCTTATCGAGCTGATGCAGATAAATAAAAGAAAAAAATCAACAATATTGTCCGATACCGATATGGTTTCCGATATATCGGGCGTCCCTATTCAGAATATTAGTTATTCAGCTTAAATTAGCTGAAGAGTATGATAAATGAAAATGTAGGAACATTAAAATGTTAAATAATTTTATGCTATGACATTTTTATAATACAGTCTTGCACAGAAACTTTCAATCTTGGTAGTTATTAGGCATTTAGATATTTATGAGTATGGCATCAGTTATCTGATGATGCTTGAAGACTGTTCAATTTGGTAGCAGATTTACCAAGTGTTGAATATAAAAGGTAGCCATTGTAAATTAACATTGAGTAGGTTTGAGAACATTTCTACAAAGAAACACAAAATGATTGGCTTACATCTTAATAAAAAAAAATCATAAACTGACACGGAGGAAAACTTAGTGAGCAATAAATACTATGTCGCATACTTTCTTACACTGTCCAGTTTTGGTATCAAACATTTTTCTCTACATTTCCAAGCCTTTGGAATCCTTTGAAAGACAAACAACAAAATATCAGGAAATACCCCATTAACCACACCCTTCCCCAGTACTAACATGGATACAGTTGACAGTTTTCCTCCACTGCAAAGCCCCAGATTTGGCGTTCCTTGCCTCATATGTCAATAATCACATTCAAATTGTTCCCATTTTCAAATAAACGTGGTACTTTTATCAGCGACAGCACATTTAGAAATACTTTCATATCTTATTTATGCAGACACGGTCCCTTACATTGAGGACTCGGGCCCTCTGGGCTGCACCCCTGTGCCCTCACGGCGAAGAGCATTGTCGAAGCGTGGCGTCACCTCACAGCGCACCAGCAGAGTGTCATCTCTGACAAAGGCCCGCTGATGCAGCTGATGCAGGTGCAGAAAGGTGACATAGCCAAAGCCCTTGGGGTTGCGTTGGATGGTGGGCTTCTGGAAAGCCTGCAAGTCTGGCTTGGTCTCCATCACTTCCATGTGATCCTGGCCATCGGGGCCCTGGTCCAGAATGGCCAACCGGATGGTGCCCTGAAAGGGCCAACTCAACTGCTCATCAAAGATGCCCTGCATGGTGTGGACGAAGAGGGAGATGAAGTTGGAGCAGCGTTGGGCATTGGGGGTCTGCAGGTGCAGGCGCAAGCAGAGCTTGTACCCTGGACGCCCCGTGTAGAAGCCTGGGCTGTGCTCGACCACTGGCTGGCCTGCTTCCTGGTTGCGCAGGTGGGCAGAGAAGCCCTTGAGGCGCCAGATGTAGACGCCCTGGCACTGCTGGGCCTCCAGCTCCTTCACCGTCTCCTCCAGCGAACACACCCTTTGCCGCAATTCTGTCAGCTGACGTGCCTGTGGGATGAATGGGACAGGTTGGTTTCTTCAAAGTTTTGACAAAACAGAAGAACAAGACAGCACACCCAGCAAGGTGCTGGCTAGTGGAACATACCTATGCACTGATGACTAGATGGTACATGTGTTAATAGATTGAAACACCAGGACATGCTGTACCTGCGTTTCCTTGAGGATGATGAGCTCGCGGAGCTGGTGGTCCTGCTTTACCAATCGTCCGTCCATCTCCCTCAGCCTCTGTACTTCCTCGCTGGGCTGACCTGGGGCAGCGCTGCTGCTGCTGCTGCTGCCGGTGCTGCAGCTCGCTGGACCTACTCTGGCACCCCCAGAGCCTGGTGCTGGTGCTGAGGCTCCCTGGTCATCGGAGGAAGCAGAGGAAGGACAGCAGGACGCCCCTGATGTCCAGAGAGATTGGGGTGTGTTGCTGTTGAGGTTAAGGCCTCGCAGGAACTCGGCCATGAAGTGCATGTGCATCTGCGTGAATTCCTGCATGTGCTGAGCCAGGTCGTGACGCTGCATCTATGGAGGCACAAGATTGCTCTTTTTGACATAGAGAACACAGCACTGATGGTAGGACTGGGAACTATTCCAAGAAATGTATATCATGATAATCACAAGGAATTTCTTCCAATATCATATCACAATGTCTGCTCACATATGCTAAATCAGACGTTAAATAATCCAACAGATGTTCATTGTGTTGAGCTGCGCAGCAATGTAAAGTCAGATATTCCCTCAAATATTTTAAATTTGAGTTAATATGTGCTTGTTATCGCTTATATTGATGTTTGTATTGATTTAGACAACAGAATTGTGTACAACAATATCATAATTTCATCACATTATGATCCATTCAAAGACGATAAACAATGATACTGGATTACTGCTCTACCCTAATTGACAGCACACATACTTTAACAAAGTACTAGTCACTGATTGTCCCGCGAACACTCATCTTTGTAAAAGGTTTAAAGTTAAGAGGTAGAAAATGTCACCGTCAGCTCCTGAACACCTACCCTTTCCCGACATCCAAAGGTGCTAAAGGTACAGGCAATTGGTGCTTTCGGACAATCTGTATCAAGGTGAGACTCCATCTGAAACAAAAAGGATATCCACTAAGCTCCATTCTAAGTTTATCTATTTGTATCGGGTCTTTTGACAGGAACTTTCACTTGGAAGGTAAGAGAAACCCTGCCATGTCAAGCTCTGGGTTGGGAGACACTGACACTCAAATCCATGCACTGATATGAGCACTATATGCTGGACATAGTATCTACGACAGCTTAATTGTAGTTTCTAAATGCAGTAATAGTTAAGCTTGGAACGAGCGGTCTATTCTTGTACTGTTTCTCAACATTGACACAAAAGGAGTTGATGGTTTTGCTGTGCTCAGGACCCCACGTTATCAACGTTAACGACGTACGTTAGCCAAGTTAACGTAAGCAACGTACGCTAGCCAAGCCATGATGGTATACCTTCATATTTTATATACTTTCCAACCCTACCTCCCGGTTTCCCGCCATTTACTGTCCCACAGTGCAAAGCGTCCAAACGTCAATACCTGTTCTTGCCAGTACAGAGGTTACTGGATACGCCAGATGTGCATTGCTCTGTGGGATGGGATGGGCCAGGAGGACTGAGCCACGATGTCAATGCAGGACGTTTCCATTTTTATGCACCTGCTCCACTGGATAAAGACTACCGTGATAGACAGGCAGCTAGTTGAAGTGATTTAACATGGGTCCTCACTCACCTGGTCTCTGATGAGTTCCATCCCACAGTACTGACACTTCACATTAGCAAAGGGACACTGCAGCTCATGAAGCTGAGGGAGCAATCAAGGAGATGTTGTCATAATGTTGATATACTATGAAGTATATCTGTTAAGTATTTCATGATATGCTATTCATATATACTGCGGTACACACTGTTAAGTCTATCATATATATTTTGATATAAGTAATTTTGCTGTTCAATACTTCCCCTTTTTGGGACAGGTAGGAGGGACAATTAAAACTGAAATTCAACCATTTCTTCATCGATAATGCTACACTTTTCTCCAATTTGGGTGTGATCTACTGCTGTTGAAATATACCTGTCTGTCTTCATAAACAAAGCACGCCACACAGTCTGGGCATGACATGGGTCTCCGTTGGCACTGCAGGGTTGTGTGCTCCTCCAGCTGGCTCTTCCACACAGACTGCTGGCATTGTGGGCACAGCACAGTCGCAAACTGGCACTGCGTCACATGGGTCTGGTAGGAATACAATGTATGAGGTGAAATTGGATTTTGAGCAGAATGTTATTTTGAGGGACGTTAGCCTTATTGTTTCTTTCTCTCGAGATCCATTCGGTGCATCGGTCCATTTGAAGGTTTGTGGGCGGGCCCTTCCCTTCCGGTAGGCGGGGCACTCACTAATGGCTATGGTGAGGGAAAGTTAAGTTATTAGTTTTAAATCTTGTCATAGCCTATGCCTGTGTTTTTAACTCTGCCAAAAGATCATTTATTTTTGAATGGCACCAGTTTACTGTTTATTGTTCCAATGCGCATGTTATGCATTAAATAAAAGAAACAAAAGTTGTAACTCACAAGGTTGTAACCCCCCCCCCAACTGGTCACCACTGCCCACCATGATGAAACTTCGAGAGAAACACTGAGCCTTGAACCTTCAGGCAGTGTCTCCCACACATGGAATTTACTTTGGCGGCCTGCCTAGGTACATTTAAGGTCCAGACTGGGCTTGTCATCTCCCAGTAAACAGTGACACTGCTTTCAGTCATCTGACCTGCTTGACTCCCATTCGTCACCGTTCACATACCAACAAGCAGCCGTCCCACTTCTGCTCCTCACCATCTGAGGCTTCGTGGACTCACAACTACTAGCGATGAATGCAACCCCTATCCCTGAACCCCCCAACCTCCCTGTCACTGCAGGCATTTACGCTAGTTGAGAGAATTCTTACCTCCAAATGACGGAGTTCCATTTTCTCAGCACAGCCGGTATTGGGGCAGCGAACGGTTAGCGATAGGATCTCTCGTTTGGCAAAGTTATCAGGGAAGAGCTGGTCCTCCAACAGCATTTCATTATCCACCGGGCATCTCTGCCCTGTATCACTGCAGGGAAAGAGGCAGAAAGAGGGAGATATCTTCAGAAAGAGATGTTAACGCTAACATTTAGCTACTTCATTTAGATTCTCCACCATGCTATCTTAAACATTATAAACACCACATAGAAGGGTAGAGGAATCCTTTGTTGAATTAGCAAGCTTGCAATGTGATGATAAGGAAATGAAAAACCTACATCATCTGGAATGGAAAAATCTCCCCCAAAATGTACAAATAAGAGAAGGCCAAGTAATAGCATACCGGATGGACTTTTCAATGCAGTTCTTGCAGAATCTGTGGCCACAAGGTGTTTGAACTGCATTCCTCAAGGCCATGAGGCAGATAGGGCATTCATATTTGCTCTCTAGGGGTGGGTCAAACTCCACGTCATAGCCCTGCATGGGGGAAGCTGCCTGAAGGCTGGTGGGGGTGCTGCCACCATAGGTACCGGGACTTTCTGAGGGGCTGAGGAGGGAGTCTCTCTCCTTCTCCAGCATTGCCAAGGCACAGCCAGACAGCTCTGAACCACCAGCTGCCCCACATAATCCATCATCCTCCAAGCTACCCTTGTCGCTCTCAAAGCAAGCCATCTAGTATATGCAAGATAGTTGGAACAAATAGGAGAAAGAAAGAGGGAGAATGAATATGGCAGACAATAAATCATTATCTGTCTAATGAGGCATTGCCAACATCATGACACTCAAGTCAGGTTTCTTTGTGCAGTCCTTAATCACTGTTACATGTCACTAAGGGCTCGACAGTCCCACATTATAACGGAACATCACCCATGCCTTATTTTCCAAATAAAGACCAAAATACAGCTATCTACAGTCGTGATGCATCTGGGCGTGGCTATGTATCTCAGTTTACTTACCTATGAAGGACCTTCTGACTTACTCCTTTCTTCAAATAAACTTTAACCAGCTATTCTCCTAGATTACACTGTGTCATTGTAGCATCTAGTTAGTAATTATTAACGAGATCTGGCGGAAGCACCGAGTTGAAGCGTTAACTAACCAAGAAATCAGTATCAATATCAGAAAAAGTGGACATTCCCCTTCCTCTCATGCGGAACTGCAACCAACCTCGAATCTGTCAGCGCTCTAAAATATGATTAAAGCAAAACACGACGGTGATAGAAAGCAAAAACAACAACATTGTTTAGCAACTACTTTATGCAACCGATGGTTATGGCAGTGAGTGTAGGTTTATTCATAAAAAGCCCACCTCAACCTCGAAAGTGCCTCCAAGTTTTAGTTTTCTTGTGAATTTCCTGCATTTTCCAAACGTCACTGACAACTTTTTGCAGTAAGGCGCTCTGACCCGCGTGCGCCAACGTATGGTTGGAGGCTTGTTATTGCAAGAAAGCGCGAGCTGCCACCAATGCCACTACAGTGCAAAACCCTCCGTCATGGAAGCGACACTTGGCCACATGATTACTTCCGGTTTAGCGATGTTGCCTTCAAAATAAAAGCGCCAGAAAGTTTTATAATAAAATTCAAGCAGTAATTGGCTTGGCAAAGCCAACTTGCTGATATTGTAAGTAACTGTTTTGTTATTGCTATTCCTCCTACAGCTTTGAAGCTACCAGCTTCAAAATTGCTGGGCATCTTCAGGGTATGCCGATGGGGATTGCTTGTGCACTCCAAGCCAACTCTTTTATTGTCACATATTTTAAAAATGTACATACATTCAGAAAACGTGAGATGCTTGTTTTCCTTTGCTCCTCAACCGTGGTAGTTTGCACGAGGTACAATATATTATAGTGGTACATTACAATATAATTACAATACAATTTGGTGTGCTTATGTGGTGTTTGTGCATAGAGGTGCACTTATGCTAAGGTGCTTTTGTGTTTGTGTGTGTGATGATCTTTTTCAGAGTCTCTCATTCAGTAGTCTGTTTGCTTGTGGAAGTAACTATTCAGGGTTCTTTTTGATGTGGATCTGAGACTTCGATACCGCCTACCGGACAGCATGAGCTCAAACAGTTTGTGATTTGGGTGAGTGGGGTCCGTCAGGATCCTGCAGGCTTTGCTGATGCACCGCTCCGTGAATATGCTGACTATAGTGGGTAGCTTGCACCCGCAGATCTTCTCAGCTGTGCGCACTACCCTCTCCAGTGCTCGGCGGTCGTGCTGGTTGGCATTTCCAAACCATACGGTGGTGCAGCCCGTCAGTATACTCTCCGTGGTGCCTCCGTAGAAGGCCCCATGCCGAACAACTTAATTTGTTCACAAACTTTACATTCTAGTCTACCTATGAGACCCAACAGCTGAGCATCAGAACACTAAGAGGAAACTCAAGTTTAATGTTTGAATGAAAAGAGACCAGTAGAACAAATACAAAGTAGATGGTGTGGTATCAGAAATGCTCTCCTGACTACACCAATAACTTTGGCCAATTTCAAAGCTCTGTAAAATAATTTTTAATTGAGTTGCTGCCACTCAAACTGAGTAGATATGTAGATTCATACTTATCATTTCATGGCAAGTTGCTGTTTAGGGCATATCCTCTGAAAATTAACTGCTGATGGCATTTAAAGAAATACTACTCAAAGCCTCTAGGGCTTGCTCCCACCAGACCGGTGAAACAGGCCAATTTCAAAGCTCTGTAAAAACATTTAATGGAGTTGCTGCCACGACACCACAGTGACTCCACTCAGCATGATTTCAAACAGCTCACGATAGCCCCAGAGGTAGTGTCAGAAACTGGGATTGAAAAGCATCTCAAAGTGTTGGCAGATAACATCCAGAGGGCATGCAACAAATGTAAAAAAGATGCATTGTCTTAAACTTCAGAGAGGCCAAGTCATTCACACAACACAGACCTTATTAGCTCACTGGAGAAACTTGTCTAATTTGCAACCTGCAATCCCACTACCTTGCATATACTTTACTAACAGCCATGATATAAGTAGCATTATTGTTTTTTCAGAGAACGCCCCGCTGATGTCCTTCTTCAGAGTAAAAGATCAGTTGTGGTACAAGAGTAAGTGGAGCACTTCTGCAGTGACAGTAGGACGTATATTTGACATGACTCTGCATTATTGATGAATACCACAAACTTCTTCCATCCAATGTAAAAGACATGTCTGTCTTTGTCTGCCACACAACTTTTGTAAGGCAAGAGTTGAAAAGTCTATGCTGTGATATTGGCGTTTTTCCAAATATTCCAAAAGTGTCAAGGAATTGGTGGCAGTATGATGAAGTGATCATTCCTGTCTATCTGAGTTCCCATTGGGCATCCATTGCAATAGACTTGAAGTAGAGAAAAATGAAAGAAGCAACTATAACTGTGGCAGCTGAACTGATGGATTCTCTCAAGCAGTATGAAAGCCAGATGAAAAATGTTCTTCACCTACTGCAAAGATACTTAACCCTTCAGCACTTGACATTGCATAGCTTGGTTGTGGATATCACGGCCAATTATGAATACTATCATAGCTGCCCTGATTTCCTGCAACAGACTGATGGTAGTAGCTGTGGGATTTTTGCTTGCTTGCTTTCCAAAGCATTCATTTTCAGTATCACAATGAACAAATTCATAGTGTGTGATGGGAATAAGCCCTACAGGCTTCGAGTAGTGTTTCTTTAAACACCATCCACAGTTAATTTTCAGAGGAAATGCCTTAAACAGCAGTTTCCCATGAAATAAGAGGTAGGAATCTACGTGTATCTACTCATTTTAAGTGGCAGCAACTCCATTGACATTTTTTACAGAGCTTTGAAATTGCCCTGTTTCACTGGTTTGATGGGAGCAAGCCCTAGGCCCTAGAGGCTTAGAGTAGTATTTCTTTAAACGCCATCAGCAGTTAATTTTCAGAAGCTATGCCTTAAACAGCAGTTTCCCATAAAATAGGAAGAATGAATCTACATATATCTACTCAGTTTGAGTGGCAGCAATTCTTCAGTACTACAATATCAAAGGATATGCATCTAAATGCAATAAACCCCTTTCAAAGGGTATGTACATATTAAATTTGTGTGATATAATTTCAATTTGCGTATTTTAGTTTGAATGAACGCTTTTATTTTGGAAAATCGTTACCGGAAGTCCAAACGATTCTGTTGTGCGCTTGACACAGCCCAAAACGAAAAGGAGACAGAAAAATGGCGGATCTCAGGAAAATCTGTCCTGAGTCTTCGCCCTACCATGTCACCGTCTCACGAAAAACGTATTTTCAAGAGAAGCTATTCATCCTTGTTTGCATACTCTTAGTGGAGTCCGGGGGAGCTACTACCCACTGGGTTGTCACAGAAGATGGAAAAATTCAACAACAAGTATGATAGCTAACTGACCTGCTCAAGCTAACGATGGCTACTTTTGCTAGCTAACACCCCATTGCAATATGCTGGCAGCTAACCTGAGCTGCTGCTAGCAATAGCTTGCTAGCTTGTTATGATGACCTAGCCATGAACAAGTTAACGTTAAACACTAGCTATAACGGTATCTAACGTTAACCTTGTTTCAGCGAACGTTAACTAACTAACGAACTAGCTGATATGTTGGTGTCATTATCAGTAACGTTAACGTTAATCAACGTAGCGTTAAATTAACGTTAGTGTTTTAGCCAGCTAACGCAACGTTAGTTAACTGTTAGCTTTTTCCTAACGTTACTGACTAAATGCTAACATTAACGTTAGCTAGGCGAAATTCAAAGTCAGCGTTCAACATCTCTTTATCAGTCAAATCTGGCTGTGACAGCTGCCAACATTCTGTCACATTAACACTGCAAGGAAAATGTGAGGCTGTGTTGCAATCCCAGGGCTGTCAAGTGCCAAGGCATATGCACTGTAAGCGGAATCAAAGCATATGTTGAAATATGTCGGATTTAGATTGCTGGGTAAATCTATGAAGATGTCCTCAGCATTGAAAGGGTGTTTTGAATGCTTGCTTTGCACCACTGTCCGACAATCCACATTGATTGGCCCGTTGTTGTTATTATTGTTACAGGTCGACTCTCCTTTGAATCTCAAGCATCCTCATGACGTTGTGATCTTCATGAGACAGGAGACTCGTGTCAACTACCTCAAGAAGCTTGAGGTAAGGGTTTGTCCTGGCATATAGTCAGAATCCCCAGTGACGCAGCAAAGGACTGACATTTGACATTGCTGCTGCTTTTGACAGCATGAGTGAAATACACAGACATTTTCCACACTAATAAGGGAACACCACCCAAATTAAGAATTGCAATATGTTATTTCCATCGCCAAGGAAAGTTCAATCAATATTTGTGAACAAGAACTACTCTCCCAAAGCCAGAAACCAGAGAAGTCAGACTCAAACTTGTGGTATCATCAGGTATAAAGTCTGGAGCTGCTCCATAGACAATGAATGGGAGACTAATTTTGTAGACCCACAGAATGTTTTTTATTATTATTTTTTTTTAAATATATATACAAATCAGCTATATTCTATTGTAGTGTTGTCAGTTCTGAAACAGTAAATGTACCCACATACTCAGAACACTCCCCTCTGCTCTGCGTCATCTTTATCATCTTTCCCAATTCATTGTCTATGGAGCAACTTCAGACTTCACAACTGATGACACCTGATGAGCTTTAACACTCTAGTTTTTGAATTTGGGAGGGAGTTGTTTGTGTTCATTAATATTAGACTATATGAATAAAATGCATGGATTCTTAAATTGGCCGTAGGTCCTCTTTAATCTTTATTTTATATTGTTTCCTACAGAACAAAAAGTTTGCCACAGATGGCCTGTACCTGCCATCTCATTTTGGCCTCATATTGGTGTCATCTCTGCCCAACTCTTTACGTCAAATTACCACGTTAAATTTGAATTTGTACTGACCAGAGATACCTCCACATCAATTCTATGGAAATACCAGCTGCTGTACCTTGTACATGAAAGTGTTTGGCACCTACAGACCGACTTGATTGGAGGCAAACTTCTTAGCATATTGTATCTCCTGTTATCAATTTGCATTGCCTTTTCAAATCCATACTGGGTTTCAATTGATTCAAACCCTGCTGGGTTGAAAAGCAGTGGTCTTACCAATCCACGTTGTTCCTCTGTCTCCGACTCGGCATGCAGAAGCAGCTGGTGGCTCAGAAGATTCATATAGAGGAGAACGAGGACAGGGACACTGGGCTGGAGCAGAGACATTACAAAGAGGATGCTGACTGTGTCACGGCTAAGGTGCCCCTGGGAGACCTGGATTTGTACGACGGCACCTACATCTCTTTGGAGAGCAAAGACATCAGGTCAGTGCAATGCAGAGTAGCCCCTCTTCTCAGTCAACAGTCTATCCTCTTGTCTCCTCTGTAGTGTTTTTTTCTCGCTTGCATTTTCACCTGGGTGGTCCAGTGTTTTCTGATCACTTTAAAGGTAATCTGTGTAGGATTTTATATCATTGACAAATCAGTAGTGATAAAGACTACCAGTGCCACATTCCGTCACCCCAGGGAAATTGATTTAGCAGGGAATTGAGCCTGAACTTGGAACTTGAATTTGAATTAGGGATGTGCATCACGATTATTTTGAGATCCGACTATCCACTGTCATTAACCGGTTGAAAACCAGTTAGCCGTTACTTTTTTGTGGCAATTATAAGTCAATAATGAACAAAACTTGGGAAACGGCGCCAGGCCGTTCTCTATCTTCGCTCTCTTATCTCTCTCTATTCATCACGTAAAATCATGAGAACAGCGATGCCTGCCCTCATATTCTCTGTTCTCTTATCGCTCTCTATTCATCACGCAAAATTATGGGAACAGTGATGTCTGCCCTCATATTCTCCGTTCTCTTATCTCTCTATTCATCACGTAAAATCATGAGAACAGCGATGCCTGCCCTCATATTCTCCGTTCTCTTATCGCTCTCTATTCATCACGCAAAATTATGGGAACAGTGATGTCTGCCCTCATATTCTCAGAGACAACCGTCACTAGCTTTCTTTATCTCTGCCACTTGGAAAGGCAAAAACCGAGGTGACAGCTAGCCTACTTGTCAAGAAAAATATCAGGCTAAGCACTCATTTCCCAAGGAAACCATGCCACTAAACCAAAAAAAAAGAATGCTGGCTACAGACAGGAATGGCGAGAGACAACGGACTGACTGCTTAGTGTCGGCTACTACCTGTTTAGGAAACATCACATGACGCCGTTCGTCACATTCTACATGTCTATTTTGGGACAGATTTATGAGGAGTCCAAGCCAGTGCAAAGCATAAAGGTAGATGAATATTATTCCCATTGTTTTTAATCTGGGCAAAAGCATTGAACCACCAGACAGAATGAGAACCACTAAATAGGACTGCCTTGTAAATGGTAAATGGACTGCATTTATATAGCGCTATTATCCAAAGCGCTTTACAACTTATGCCTCACACTCACCCATTCACTCACACATTCACACACCGACAGCGGCGGCAACCGTGCACGGTGCCAACCTGCTCGTCGGGAGCAGTTAGGGGTTAAGTGTCTTGCTCAAGGACACTTCGACACGCTGCCAGGAGGAGCCGGGGATCGAACCGGGAACCTTCAGATTACCAGACGACGGCTCTACCTCCTGAGCCACTGTCGCGACCGCCTTGTGGTGGTCGGGTAGGCTCACCTGAGTAATTGCATGTGCCATGCCTTCCACAAACAGATCCATGCACCGAGTTCCCCATCAATCTGTTTTTGCATTCAATCAAATATTGTATGCAGCAGACTATATAATCGTTTCATAGTTACTAGGTTTTGTGTGCGTGTATGCGTCTCACTGCAGCTGACGCAGATATGTAATGGAGATAGCAGGCAGTCCCTACGTCGCAGAGCTTGACCTGGCTGCTGGACAAAGTGTAAAGCCTGGGCTTCTACTGCTAGAGCTCGCTCATTGTGCGTTCACTTTATTTAAACGTTTAGTTTTTACACATTCACCCTATAAAATGGAAAAAAAAAGAAGTGAATTAACCATTTAACCATTATTAATATCTAGTTAATTTTAGATTACTGGCTAACCGGATAACCTTGCACACCCCTAATTTGAATGGCTTGTAATAGAGTAATACAGTAATATATATATATATATATATATATATATAGATATATATATGCGCACACATACATGATGGTGCCCATAGCTCTACATTCATAATATAAAAAATTCAATAGTGTAAAGTGACATTCAATAAAGTAAAAAATCCAAGTATATATACAAACAATATATATCAGGAGGAAGACACTCAATAGGGTGACCCTGACCGGGCCGTGGACATTGGAACCCTGCAGTGTGCGACCTGTTTATTTGTTGACTACATGATTTGCTCACTTTCGATTCAGCACCTGCCCTCTTAGGTTTGGATGCGCGCGCATATTCCTACTATTAGAATTCCTCCTCCAATTCTTTATAATTATTTTAGTAATAATTTTAGTAATTTATTATGAAGGGTTTTACAACTAAATCAATTAAAATTATTTTTTAAACAAATTTCAAAGTTTATTATCCAAGACTCATCAAAATTTAAATGCAATCTGATCATAAAATGAATTACACTGATCATAGAGATCTCAGAGTTAATTAGTTATTAAATTGAATGTACATTTAACCAATAGTTATCATAAAATATTATTTAATGACTCAATTCTTATTTTATTTTACAAAACACACAGTATTATGGTCATGGCCGCACTGTTACTGTGAATTTTACAAACACAAATGTTTATGATCAATAAAATTTACTATTGAAGAGCCATTTATTTTGATGGCCAACATTGCTTAAACATAGCAGCGCATCTACTGTAACATTACATTAAAACATCTAAAACAAATATACACACAGCAGAACGTGTTTTGTGCTTGAAAGTGCATTAAAGAACAAAAACATAAAGTAGAGCTCCAGAAAGAGAAAAACAAAAAATAATAATAGTTTTTCCACATACTGAAATGAAGGCCAATGAACATTCTTGGTCTTATAATCTAACTGTCCACATACTGTGCTGAACACCCTTGGGCTAATAATGTAGTTTTTCACATACTGTGCTGAACACCCTTGGGCTAATAATGTAGTTTTTCACATACTGTGCTGAACACCTTTGGGCTAATAATCATTTGGGCATTGTCATGCACTTTGCAGACACATGTCTCCCTGTTATGGATGTTGGGGGCAACAATCCAAAAAGGTTTTGTCCTGCAAAAGAGAGAGTAGGACAGATCCAGATGAGGCATCTCCAGCATCATTTTCTGATGCAAATTCAGCATTGTGTCAGAGAGGAACCGCTTTTGTTTCTTAGTTTTGTGTCTTGTGATTGTTTCTTTCTTCCCTGCTGATGCCTGACTGTTGTCATCTTGACTTAAGGCAGTCTTGACTTGGTTTAAGGTCTTGTGTTGGGCAGTTCTCTGATAGGTGAACTTTAGATGTGGGTTGTCTGCAGTCTTGTTGATCACTCTGTGGGAGCTGCCTAGTG
>OMKL01048682.1:0-11484 GCA_900302295.1 Parasudis fraserbrunneri
CTGGACGCGATGTGGTCAGCAGCTATGATTAGCACCTCAGTTTTTGCTGCATTTAGTTGGAGGAAATTGTTTGCCATCCAACTCTCTATGGCAGATATACACTCATGTAGTATGCAGAGTTTCTCCAAATTTTCAGGTTTGAATGAAATCTGGAGCTGGATATCATCTGCATAACAGTGATAAGAAATGTCCTTGAATTTACTGATCAGGAAGCCTAGAGGGAGCATGTACAGAGTGAAAAGGATTGGAGCCAGCACGGAACCTTGTGGCACGCCACATGGGAGGGGGGAAAGGTCAGACTTAAACGGGCCGGTGGCCACCGAGAAACTTCTCTCTTTGAGATATGAGGCGAACCAGTTTAGGGCGCTCCCAGATATGCCCACCCACTCCCTGAGCCTGTCTAGTAGGATACCGTGGTCTACTGTGTCAAATGCTGCGCTAAGGTCTAACAGGACAAAAACAGAGCATTTGCCGGAGTCAGAGGACATCATAATGTCATTTGAGACTCTGAGGAGGGCAGTTTCGGTGGGAGGGGAGGGTACAGCCGATCACCCTCTCCACCGAGCGAATCACCCGCCCAGCTTGGAGCTGATGGGAGGTAAGGAGTGCTACCCATCAGCCCATTAGCCATAATGTGGGCAAGCGGCATAAAAGGAAATAATATGCAACCCATACATAAATATACATAGATAATAACAGATTTGAAATAGAGCCAACATTGTTATACCACCTACTAAGAAGAAATCGACTGGCTTATAGAAGAATATCAAAGATATAATTCATGTACAGGACTTACTCCATAGATACATCTTACAATAGGCAGCTACACAAGTAAACAAAATAACTCATGACAAATCCACAAGAATGGAGGGCACAGCTACAGTATAAGACCCTGGGTAGAGGAAGAGACAGTAAAGGGGTTACAAAAACCAAGAGAGACAACTCTTCATTAAGACCCTGGATGTTGTGTCTTCATATAGAAATCCATTTACATTCAGATTTAAGTAGTCTCTGATCAACATCACCCCCTCCACATGTTTTAGAAATCGGTTGAAGGACACAAAATTAGTGTTGAGACAGGATGACTGGCTTCATGAAAATGTCTTGCAACGGAGGATTTAACATAATTTCTCTGTATAGCACTTTTGTGCTCAGTGATGCGTGCCTTTACAGGCCTGTTTGTTTTTCCTATGTATTGCAGCCCACATTGACACGAGAAAATGTATTTGACTCCAACATATGTACATGTATGCCATTGCCTAATGTCATAGGTCCTAGAAGTACTATGACTGGTAAAAGTGTTCTCTTCAAGTTCTCACATGCCATACAGTTGTGACAAGCAAAGAATCCAGTCATCCTGTCCAAACGCCTCTGGACAGGAACAGGTTGGATGGAAGTGTCCGCATGCACAAGAAAGTCCCATATATTCTCTGTAGTGAGAAAAGAGAGGAGGATCAGAGAACCATCTTTTTCAAACAGGATCTACAGATAGAACATCCCAGTGTTTTCTAACAATGACCTTAATATCCTCACTAAGGAGAATAGGTGGTAGCACAAACATTAATGATTCTTTATAGATGCCCAGTTTCTAGACATCTATGTTACAAACTTTTTCTAGAGCTGTGTTGAGCCAGCTTGTGGGATAGCCCCTCTCTTGAAAGTTCACATACATTCTCCGAGCCTCTAGTTCAAAATCCTCCAAAGTGGTCCAAATCCAATTAAGTGTCAAAAATTGAGAAAAAGGAAGTCCTTTTTTTGTTGTTGTTGTCAGGACAAGATCAGCCATGGATACCAGAAATTCTGCAGGTGGGTCATGGGGAAGGCCTAAGATCTAAGAAGTGCCTAAGGGCCTCAAGGACTTCTACATGGGGTATGTTGGTGTACAATGAGATGACATCCATAGTGACAAGATGCCTCAAGGCTCAATTCTTGGGCCCATGTTATTTTCTTTATATGCCTCCCCTTACTTTTATCATTCCTTGCCATATCAATGTCTCATTGTATTGCTATGCTGACAGTATAGGATGTAGCCTACCTGTTTTTGGTATAACCTAATTGGAGAGGGCTGGAGCTTAGGGACATAAAATATTGGACATGAGGCACCGGAGGCGGCAGATTCCACAAAGAAGGGACTGTGGAAGTTGAAGGAAAAGGGTACAAACAGACCACGAGTCTTCCTTCAGTGTGCTTCCAACTTTATTCATACAACAACAACATTTACAACACTTCCTACTTCCCCTTATATCTCCTTCCCCCTGACCCCTCAACTCTGGTGAGAGAAAATCCCTTAAAGTGACACCACAGGACTTGATCTTGACATGAACTTTCCCTTTAACATCGTCAAGTGGTGGGTCTGTATGAATTACACAAACAGAAAAAGATGCATTAGTTCCATGTATTTACTAATCTTAACCATTCGTAATCATACTGTACATTCAAAGAATCATGACCAAACATAAAGATGTTGCATTATAATTTAACCCATGTAATCATTCAGTTGTAGTAGATATTCAACATACAATATGAACACATGCCAACAAATACATGTTTTTCCCCTCACATGTGCTTATACAGCAATCAAAACTCAATTTAGACCTTAACCAATAATCAAACACTAGGAGTAATATTCAAAAACAACAATACATCAGTTAAACACTGGCATTATCCATGAATAGAACTGAACAAATGGTTTTATCAAACTAATAAACATTTAAGAATAACTCACTTTTAGACACACTTAACAAGCATAAGGGACACAGGTCTGGTTGGTGGCAGAGCAAACAGAGCATTCGTTTCTCCACTGATTCAGAGCAGATTGAGTACACCTTGTCTAGAGCTCAACAGGGTCATGGCTGACATGGAAGACTTTCAGCACTACCTCTTGATTAAAGGGAAGGTTCAGGTCCAGCTGAATACAGATGGCATGGCCTCTGTTTATATCATACAGCCATTGAATGATGCATATATTACATTGATAAACTATAAACTATAAAGATATGACAGTATGTGTGTGGCAGAGAGAGATTGTGTGTGTGTGTGTGTGTGTGTGATGGCACACTTGTGTGCCACAGTAAAAACTGGGGTATCCTGAATAGCAGGTGCTGGGTGTAGTGCAGGACAAAAAGAGAATCAACAATAAAGAACATGATTAAGGTGAGGCACAACCACTGGAAATTGTGATTTGTCTGGATTGGAAAATTTTGAGATATTATCATATTTTGCCTCTACAACTACTGTAGTTTTGTGAAACGTATAAAACAATCACCAAAAGTAACTTCATACTTCGTGTTTGTGTACTTCGGTAGAAAATAGTTCCTCCATGAAACTGCTTACAACAAGGTCTGTGGATTATCTTGAGTAACCGGGTCATGATTTCTGGAAAGGGACATTGCCTTTGAGTTTTTGAAAATGTATATTTTTTTGGCACAAGCCAAGTGCCATTCAACTCCATTATAGTGGTGTGACAGCACATATCGCTATGGCAAATCTCTCCAAAACTAGGCGAATCACAATCTGGATGGATAGGCAGCACTCTGGGTAAGGAGGAGAATATGTTTGTTTGTTTTATTTTGGGTGAACTGCCCCTTTAAGACATTGTGCCATTAGCCCTTTGTGCAGATGCTGAATTTAGCCTATTTCCGCCCGTTTTTGTATTGTTCTATTTAATGCTTTATAACACCAGATATAAGCATCCCATAACCATGGATAATTGCTTAAATTAAAGAAGACTCTTGTACCATTAAATGTAATAACTTGAATCACTGAGTTGAATTATTCCATGAAAATTGGGGGCAGTGAAAACACACTTTCTTTTTCTTGAGAAAAAAAAGTAATTACTAAACGGTCTCACAACAATAGTAATTACTATGTAATTACTAATAGTAATGTTCTCACTACAATGAAATGGCTACTATGGGGACCAACATCATCACACATGAACACAGTTAGGCTCATTGGATCCACAAGAGTCTCCGCTTTCCAGTCATACCCAATTTATGCAATTCCAAGACTGTTTTGGGTACCCATAGAACTCATTTCATTCATTCAGATATCTTAAGTTTAGATTTTTGAAATCTAGACATTGAAAATGGCCATTCTATTTTTGCCCTCACCAAAATGTAGGCTAACTTTGGAGCATTATTTATACTCCTTCCTGGTGACCTAGCATGACATGCTTGGTACCAGTGGATTCCCATGGTCGCCTAGTGTCATATAATACTGGTATCTTCACTAGCTTTAAAACTGAGCCTACTACAGCCTCTGAAACACAGTAATTAATTTGGGACGCCGGTGTCCCAACCACTAGGGGGCCTGCACATAGAGGTTAGGATGCCATTCAAATGTCAGTGGAGTTGTAAACATAGACAGTCATCACTCCAATGGAAAAGAAAGACTTAAAGAAGATACTCTGTGATGTAATCAGGGTGCATCAACAACAGAGAAAAAGCTAGGGGACACAACACATACAAGTCCGCAAACTCCAACCTGCTAACATTTAGCAATGGAGCATCTCAGGGACCAGTTTACACAACCATGTCTTTGACAATGCCTGCTAGGACAAAATTGGAATTCTTAGGAATTATGTTTTCAAAACCTGACAGTGAGCCTAAAAACCTTGCTTATAATTGACATGACATTTAAGATTATATGCAGATTATACAGTGAGCTTCCTATTTTGGAAAAGGACATGTATCATTGATTTTGAAGGCTAAAACACTTGCCCCATTGGATTGGATTGGAGCCTGGTGAGAGGATGCAGCACAGAGCTTTGAGTGACCCCATCCTTTAATAGTTTCCGCTTGCATATTCTAACTTATAAAGTTTTAAATTAGTTACAGTCAAAATAATTTCCCCAACACTAAAATAGGCCCCAAAATATATGGGACTAGCATGAATTGGGCATGGCTGTAAATACGACTGTAAAGACTCATGTGCATCAGTTGAGCCTATTCATTCAGATATCTTGTACAGTACTGAATGAATCTTGAGGTGAGAAGTCAAGGGACCCCTTTGAAAATGACCATGCCCATTTTCCCCATATCAAAATTTAGCTTGACTTTGGAGCAATATCTACCACCATCCCCCGGTGAGCAACTGAAGCATGACATGGCTTCTATCTATGTATTCCTCAAGATCTCTCATTTCAAATGATAGGCGTACCGCTACCTTTGTGCTAGCTTAAACACTGAGCCCGCTAGAGCCAGTGAAAGACAACTAATCAACTGCTAATCTTGATTTGACTGAGAGCATTGCCAACAAAAGACCAAGTGATTATGCTTTGTAAATGAGTGAAATCTCCGATGTTTTATGATTATCTGCCTGAAAAATAAGAGGGAGTGCGAGAGTGTAATCTTGGACTGTGCATGTCAAAGTGTGGTCCAGAGACTGGCAGGGGTCTTTTGGGGGATTCCACAGCTCCAGAGAAAAATTAGTAATAGTTGGGTTTCTCTGTTATTCAATTCACTAGAAATGAGCTTAAAGGTATAATCTGTAATGCTGTCAAACAGCGACCTCTAGGCAAGAGCCCAACTTTGTATAGACCTCTCATGCATGCAAAATTGCATCTCATGCAATTTTCCCTGCCCAAATAAGGGCAACATGAGAAAATGAATGGGTTATTAAACTAGTTTCGTCTGTGGTTCACATTAGCTATTTGACAAGAACAAGGCCTTCTAATATATATTTCTCTCTATGATAAGGCAGGGGATTTTGAATTTCGAAGTGGTAGTTCAAAAGGAAAAATCGCTAGCCAAAACTAGCTTAGCATTGCAGATCAGGTCACCTGACGTCAGCGTCAGTGCATTCTCGTTGCGGGGGTTGCAACATCTGGTCATTTAGTGAAGCAATTTGGCTTTTAAAAATTTGAACATTTACAAAACGTGAAATCCTTTGTTGAAATGTAATTTCCCCATTAACCCCTCATGCAGTATCAATGACAAAATTACTGGTAAATGGGAAAGGAAAACACAGCTCATTTTTGCGATAGGCTTAAAAAAGTTTAATAACTTTTTATACTGTGACTTTCTCCAGACCTCTCTTGGTAGAGCCTGAGGTGTGGCCAGCAGTAGCAATCCTTCCCCTACACCCACTGAAATCCAATCCACACATCAGACAAAAACAAAAACTGTAAATGAAACGCAGTCCCATGTTGTCATCTTTTGCCTAGAGGTCGCTGTTTGACGACATTACAGATTCTACCTTTAATGATAACGTGTGTAATAGGCTATGAACAAATCTTTTGATCACAAGTTTTATTCCCCTCACTGTTAACTATCTAGTAGACAATCATACAGTTTTGTGCTAAATCATATCAACAAAGAAATCTTCCCACATTTCGGGATCCCTGGGACGAAATCTTATTCAACGAGTGTGGTCAAACTGTGGTCTAATGCACTGCATATCTCTTTAGGGGTCCTTGGCAGGTAAAAGTTTGGGAAGCCCAGATCTAATTTGTACATGTCTTATGCTCAATGCTAAGAGTTGGCAGCCTATTGGCTACTGTTACTCCACTGGGGTTCTATCGAATTGTTCTACAAACTGCAGTGCCCATTCAAAATGTATCCGTTGGGAACGAGCCGATTGCTTGGCCCCCGATATTGCTGCTTGCAGCGTTCTCGAGAACCGCTCATCCAATCAACTTCATAGTTGACACTGCACTTTCTTGGGTCCTCAGCAATCAGATGAACAGTTCTTGAGAAAATCGAAGGACAGACATACAGACAGAGACAGACATACATACAGACATAGACTCCTTCTATTCTATTTAGATAAACTTACATGGCATAAAGTGAGACAGTGAGAGCCTGGCTTTCCAATACTTCTTATTTCAGCAAGTATAGGCAGTTCTCTTTCACAACATTAGGTTGTGTCTCAGTATGGGAATGCCTCCTGCATGACCTTTGGATTGGCTGGCATTAATGATGCACATGTCAGGGAGGGACAGTACCCTCCTCCCAATATAGTATTAATAATAACTGTTCTGACATCGCAATATTTATGTAATGAAGAGATTTGCTGAAAAAAAAAACAACGTTTAAAATACATTGGTTTATGAAATAGGCAGAGCTAAAGTTCGGTTTTAAGGTCCAGACTGGCTGCTGGTGGTGCAGGCTTGATCAGTAGGACACCATGACTTGACGAGACCTTCTGATAGCAGGTGGTCATAAGAAGTTTTGAAAACGTGAAAAATACTGTCAGAAAATGATAATTGCTGCTTTAATATGCATATAGGGCAAACAGCTGTATATTTAAAATATTATATTACAGTTGGCTCTGGTGTGAGCTTGAAATTGGATTTGCGTTCGTTTTAATGCACTTTTGTTTACCTTTTAATTGCCTGTGCTATACGAGCTGCATTTGTGAAGGAGAGCTTGCTTTCAATATGCTATAATTTGCATGAATAAATATATTAAATTGAGTTATATTTAAAAAGATAAGAAATGGAATAAACAGCAACAAAGAACCTCCAATTTTTACCCCCACTGTAAATATGGTCAGCACTGCAACTGTTTTGAGCATTTTATTATTTTATTTATAGAATCTGCCTGCTTTTAGACACGCGCAGAGTTATAGTTTTTTTTGTCCGTTTTGAATTTGTTCAGTAATTTTATTAAAGAGAAGTCAATCACAGAGAAGTTTGAAGTATTTTGTCTAGACAATAATTTCATAATTAAAGATCCCCTCCACTCAAAAATATGTATTTTGTATGGTTAACTCCTCTTGGAGGCATGACTTTGACAATACAGATTGATATTTGTGCAGAACTTGTCACCAGAGCGCCTTTTTCCACAATCTTCTCCTGGAGAGAGAGAGCTTCTCTGTACTACCCTGAAATCTTGAGTTGCATGTGTGATGTCACCAATAGGTCAAACCTCTCATGGAATTTGTATTAACTTGACACCTTTAGCTTCAGCATACACAGAAAGCAGAGTATGTATTGATACTGTATTTGCATATTCATAGATCCTTGCATTCTCAATGAGGGTAAAGGTGTAGAGATGCTGCTAAGCCATTTTCAGTAATTTATTGAAAAATTTGGTGGAAAAAACATATTTATACAAATTGTTATTCAATATACAAAGTTTTTTAAGGTTTTAAAATACATCTGGTGGGGATTGTTAAAAGTCAATCACAGAAATGTTTGTTAAAGGACTTCAGATACAATTTGAACTTAACTTTGAAAGAAAGAAAAAAAAAGTCAGAAATGGAGAATCGCCTGCACATATTTCAGAATGTATTATTTTTTCCCTCATTACAAAGCTTTCAACAGGAGACCATAGGGACGAATAGCCCTTTCTACCAGCTGGTCTTCTTGAGCATCTGGAGTTCCTGCTGGGATTCTAACCAGCCAGTACTTATCGCTATAGTGTTTCTCCCTGAACTTTGGGTTGATCCGATTCTGCATCAACACTTGGTAGGTCTTCCCTGTCTTCTTTGAAACAAACGTTTTGGCGTAGTGGACTGCTTCAGATATGTATGGGGTGGAATAGATCCCCCTGCCATACGCCTGTCCTGGACCTGGCTGTTAAATGGAAATGAGAACTTTTCAACTTTCAATCCAATATACACTTCAAAGGTGGAAAAAAAGAGAAGGAGGGGGAACACAGAACAAGGGTGAGAGTTAAAGTCATATTTTGTGAGTGCATTTGCAATTCAGGGTTGGGAATATAACTTTTCAGTTAAACCAATTTCATGTGTTTGTAGATAGTTATACATATAATGTTAGATAGTATGACTGCTGCTACTACTACTTCTACTACCCCCCCCCGACACACACACACACGCACAGAGTTATTATGCTTGTAATATACTTGAATAAGAAAAAGAACCTCATAGTGTCCTCCAATGATGCCCTCAGCCCCCTTCTTGGACGTCCCGTGGTAGGACACCGGCCACTCCCCTCCTACAGACTCTGTTCCACGGCCTGTGGTCCCCAGCCACGTATTTCCATCTGGGTACTTATTCAGGATCTAAGATGAAACAATAGTTATTAGGCAGTAATGGGACAGATATCAACATCAAGGTGTCCCCACTCCAACAAACACTGTGATATAATTGTTCAGACTATTAATTCATGCCTTCATGAGGGCTAACAAATTATCATATATGTCTATCATCAGTCCAAAACTCACATGGAGACTATTTATAAAGTAGCCTACACTGTGACTGGTGCACAAAATAATTCATTTTGAGACTAAATCATAACAGAAGCATATGCACCTTGAGGGCGATGCGGTTCCAACCGCATGGACGCTCATACACCTCATTGCCTCTGTAATAGGTCTGTGTGTCTTTCAAATGGGTGAAATCATAGTCAAAAGATGGGTCGAAGAATTCAGCCTCATCCAGGAGAAATTCATTTTTCAACGCTGCACTCCTGCGGGTCCTGGTCCTTGGTTTTGGAATGTCAGTGCACACACACTCAGTTTTCTCATCTTTTCCCAGAATGAGACTGCAGATTCGTACGAAATGGGCTCTTGAATCATCGCTGTGTGGAAGCAGAAAAGACAGCGACCAGATAAAGCTAATTTATGAGATGATTTTTGAGATGATCTTTGCCATTTTAAATATGTTTTCAATTGAAAGTTTGTGTAATAATTGTAAATACTTGGTTGTGTTGTCAGTCATATAGCAAATAAAATCCAGTCCTACTCAATCTAACATTACAGTTGTCCTCATCCCATAAAGTCTTTGGGGATATCAGGCAACGATATAGGTAACAACACAACAACATAAACATGAGCACTGTAGATAAAAAGGACCCCCTTTTCAGAAACACATCATGTTGCAAATAAACACTCCATCCTCCATAATTACCTGGCGTCATCTGTGTCTAGCACTGAAGTGACGAACCGTCTGACGTTCAGAGTAACGTTAGGATTGCTGGAGCGGGGGGCAAATTGATTGCCTGCTGTAGAAGGTCTCACATTGGCATCGAGGAGTGTGGACAATGCCTCAAACACAACATCTCTATCAACCATCTTGACGTTGTTGAATTGAAGAGCAGCAGAAAATGACTGTTTTTAAAAGAATTAAGAAAGGATCCTGGATAATTCTCTGATGCTCTTTCTCTGAGAAACAGACAGGCAATGCATCCAGTCTCAGACTCAGGTTAGTATTTATACAGTAGACTGATGCAATTAGACTGTTGTCACAATTCCCTAGAAAAATGATAGTGACAACAAACACAACTGACACACCTCTTCTGTGGAATTGTGCAATTGACATTATGTCTTGACTCTTGCGACATCTCTGACCAGTGCAGGCATCAGGACACATTCACAGTGCAAGTTCTTCTCTGGTTTAACTAAATATAGGTTTTTCTAAGTAAATTCCAAATAAATTTCTCATTAATGATTTTTTTGGATTTGTTTGTTTTCATATATTATTAAAGGACCATACCAGTCTTTTTGACATGTGGGTTCCAAGTCATTCTAGCCTTGATACAAAAACTAGACGTGTGCTGTCAGTGGCCGACAGTGGGTATATCCCTGAATGGCCTGAATTCTCAATCCCCTTTTTGTGACCATGCCCCTAATTCAAGTCATTGAGGAGTAGTTAATGTTTTTAGTTTTATGAGAATTGTGCCACCATGAGGCCAGATAACTCAGAACTTCACAGGCCTCCTTGCTATGGTAAGGCAAATATATTTGTCATGTTTAGTGGAAATCGAATCCGGAGATACACTAATTTGAGTATTGAATGTTTGGCCTGATGATGGTGCGAATGGAGAGGTCATAGTGTCATCAAAATCGATAGGATTATTCCTCTTGCGGTCATAAATGTGCACTGCCAACTTGAAAAGATTTACATGAAAGCTGTTAGACATACACTAATGTGAAAATTTTACATTTGGCCTGATGTTGGCACTAGAGGAAAGGTAATGGGGTCACCAAAATCAATCGAGTTCATCCTATAGCAGTCATGAATGTGCACCACAAATGTTTGAGTTCTGGAGAGTAATGTATACTTGAAAGTAATTCACATTCTATTGTCCTAATTGTTGTGCCTGCATAGATTACCTGTGTGACTTTCTGTAGTGTGCATTATCTCAATTACAGAGGTAGAAAAAAAGCTGTCACTCACCACCAATGATTTGAGTTAAGGTGTAGCTCAAGTACAAAGGTGACAGGAGTGGAGGTAGGAATTCAAAGAGCAATCAAAAAAGGTGACATTTCGTATGTATTCTGATTATGAATCATTCTTCTGATGGCCATCCTGATCATCATAGTCCACACTGCTCATGTGTTTATCAAAACATTTGGGAAACTTCTGAATGTTGCACATCATTTGATGATTGTATCATGGCTTCAAATACTACATCTTCCGTAATGATGGAAGTTTAAATGTTCATCATTACGTGTGAAAAGACATTCATATCTTTTGAAAAGATATATCTTAAAATATTAATTTCTGTTCTGTTGTGCAGTGTCTGACCCCATCCTATCCCACTCTTCACTGTTGCAGCCATCATCAACTCCTTTC
>OMKL01048683.1:0-12250 GCA_900302295.1 Parasudis fraserbrunneri
TAATGCAGTCGATCGATAGCAAGTTGAAGTATAGTAGAGGGAAGTCTCTCTCTCTTTTGCTTTTCTTTTCACGCTCTCGCCTTCATTTCTCACTTGTTTTTTCCCCCCTCGCTGCCGTTCATATTTCCTCCGTACGTGTCTGTACACACACATACTCTACATATTTCAGTGCATATCTCTGCCCGGACCAGATATTCAGCAGCGTGGCTACAGTATTCACACGCCCGCATGCTATCCTAAATTTATCTGCGGCAGCCATGCAATGTTAACCCGTCGATGTGCGAGGTGAAATGCGATACATAACGGAGCTTTGCACATTAGATGCATAACTCCGTTCATATCTGTTGTCGCCTGTACATACAGTACGTCAGTATGTGAGTAGGAGTGGCACACATTTTCCCTTGATGTGCATAACCTTGTCTGTTTTAGAGACCGGTATTAGCCACATATTAGTCATATGTGAATAGCATTGCAGAGGCTTTTCTGTTGTTGTTGGTGAAAACAAGTGCGAAAGTATCTGTTCATTTGTATTTTATTGTATTTTTTTATCGTTTTTATGTTCTTTATCCTATTGTATTTTACTTAAGTGCATCTTGTGTTTTTCCTTCTCTCTTTTATTCTATTTTTTATGTTCGTATTTACCTCGTCTGTATTTCCATTCCATTGATTGCTGCGTGTCGTGCTGCCGAAAAACAATGCAAATTTCCCCTCAGGGCTAATACATTTCTTACCTTATCGTCTGCCTCTCCCTCTCCTCCACTCCCCTCTCTCTCGCTCTCTCTCTCTCTCTCTGTGTCTCTGTCTGTCTGTCCATTCAGGAGGGTATCAGACCGGGGGATACAACCAGCACGTTCTGTGGAACACCCAACTACATCGCCCCAGAGATCCTCAGAGGAGAGGACTACGGTGAGTACAGGACAGACCACTAGACGCATCACTGATAGGGCTAGGCCATATGGGGAAACATCAACATCACACAATTCAGAGGAATTCAGAGGATATCTCTATGTGCTTAAGTATGAAAAATCATGTGTTAAACAATCAGATCGATATTTATCATATCATATCGGACTGCAGGGTAATGGGAAATGTGCAAGGGTGGAAAAGTAACTAATTACATTTAGCTTTTTTGTGCTTGTGCTTTTTTGAGTAGTTTTCAAAATCAGTAATTTTACTTTTACTTAAGTGCATTTTCTTTGAAGAATTGTAATTAGTTACATTTTAAATGGCATTTGTTACAAAGTTAACAATTTGCAGGCTTTCCATAAGCTTTGCACCAGTCATTATAAAGAGATGGAGATGGACAAGCCAGAAAGCGAATCAACAGAGTTAAAACCTACTGAATTCCCATCAACTCAGATGAAGCTGAATATGGATTCTAAATGATGTGATTCCCTGACCACATCATAGATAATCAAGGGACCATACTAGGGGTGTGTGACGAGACATTCAGGACACGATTGGATTCGATACACGATACTGGGTTCATGATTCAATATCACGATATTTTGAACAAAACTTGAACGAAAAAAATTATTTTCTTTTAAAGGCATTTCTATTTCTTATAAAATCGTGATCAAAATGTTCTGTTATAGTAACATGTTATATATAGCCTAATCTTCTTGTCATAAATGGCGATAAACAACAAGTTTTGCTGAGTCTGACATTCTCAGGGCATTTTGTTGGACTGATTAGAGGTATGATTAAGTAATGGATGTGCCGATATCAGAATCATTTTTTTCTGATCTCCACGATGCATACATCACATTTTCATATTGTGATATATCACCATTCAAAAATATCAAAAAGAGCCATGATACGATATCACTGATAGACAATATTGGATATGTATTGATATATTGCCCAGCCCTGAGTCGTGTTAACACTTCGGAACAAGAAAATTGATCTTATCGATTATTTTACATCTTGATGGCAACATAGTTTCAAGTCTTCGTTCTCTGGAATTTCTGAGAATTGTTGGTGTCCACAAGTATTGATTGGACTATCCTATATTTAATGAATAACATGAAAAGAAAATGAGTAAAATAAAATTAAAATTAAAAAATAAAACAAAATTGCAGAAAATGAGTAAACATGAACAAATTACATCCCACACCACATTTATGAAATAATCCTGCCGGCTACAACCAAACCATTGAGGACCGCTAAAAATGTGGCATTGGCAATCATTTTCAATCTGTTTTTGTTGCTTTTCATCAAAAGCAATGTGCGAATTATATCCAGTACTTTAGGGACTGTTCTACCTAGATTTTATATTTGTATCATCTGGCATCATACTGATTGATTCCAACTAGAATCTCGCCAATAGGCCCTTTTCACAGCAGAAATTTTGACTCATCATAGATGTCAACACAGGTGCAACCATAGATATAGAATAATCTCTCTCATCTATTCATTTTATGAACTATCTATTCGTTATTCTACCGGTATATCTGTGGTTACACATGTGTTTACCATCTATGACAAGTCAAAATGTCTGCTGTGAAAAGGGCCTACTGCACAAATTACTAATTTGGCTATCATTGGTAACAGGAAGCCATTTTGGAATGTTTCTATGATGACACCGACCCATCCTCTTCTTATAATTCTAGTCTTTCTATAGCCTTGTTGTCCTCCATGCTTTCCCAAGAAAAAAGATTTTATATTTTTCCATACTGAAAGTATATTCTTTGAATATAATGTGTGTTAAAAGTATATTTTACCCATATGTACTTCTGAGAGTATACTTGCAATGCATTTTTGGTATTTCTTATGTGCTTTCATGTACTAATTCAAAGCACATGTTTAGTATTATAATCATTATTATTCTGCAAGTGTACGGTAATCAAAGTACACTTAAAAAAATACTGAGATGTTTATGAAATTTGCACTTATTGTATTAGTGTATTATTGATGTGCTTAATTACATCAAAAATATAATTTCAATATATTTAAGCACATCTTAAGTACAACTTTTAACACACTAAGTACAACTTAAGTGTACCAAGTATGCAATGTATACTTTCAGAAAACATACTTAAGCATATATTTCTTTTTTGACTTGGGTTCCCCCAGGCTTCAGTGTAGACTGGTGGGCTCTGGGTGTCCTGATGTTTGAGATGATGGCCGGGAGGTCCCCGTTCGACATCATCACTGACAATCCAGACATGAACACAGAAGAATACCTCTTCCAAGGTGAGAGACAGACTGTAGGAGACAGATACTGTTTTCCTACTATTTGTATTCAAGACCATTTCAGTTGAAGCCAGGAAAAGAGCAGAACTCCTCAAGGTTGAGATCAAGTCAAGATCAAAACCAAAGGCAGTCGAGGCCGAGTCCAAGACTGATCATCCAATAGTGCACAAAATCTTTTAAGAATTGCTACATTAATCATGTGCTACAATAGCATACAATTCAGAATGTATTACAATGTAACCTATAAAAAAGTAGCAGAAAACACTAGCAACACCATTATAACATGTGCGAGACCATTTTTACCAATTTGAAAAAATAAATACATAAAAAAGTGCAGGTCCTTCGCTTCTCTGGTTGAAATAAAAAGGACCAGTGTGTATTTTTTAGGCGGATCTATTGGCAGAAATGGAATATAATATTCATAATTATGTTTTCATTAGTGTATAATCACCTGAAAATAAGAATCGTTGTTAGCTTAGAATGAGCCCTTCATATCTACATAGGAGGGGGTCCTTTCCACTGAGCGTGCCATTTTGTTAGTAGCTAAGCAACTAGAAATGACAATGTTAAGAAACCAATGGTCAAAACAACAGACAGAATATACTATTGGAATTGTATACTAATGATTACCTGACTCAACGCCATAGTATTCATACAAGAATGATAGCAGTTGGTTGCCATCTGTAACCTCACCACTAGATGCCGCTAAATAATACATACTGGTCCTTTAATTAGATCAGAGACTAACACAAAACCAAGTCACTATGAGTTTTTGGTCTTAGGACTGGTCTTGAGACCAATAATGGTTTGAAGAGCTGCTATTTTCACATTTATATCTGGTGTCTTACCATCTGCAAGGGAATCTTCCACAGACAAACTGCCCAGAGAACAGCCGCTTTGCACTGGGAAACACAAAGATGTTGGTGTTGTTAGTAGTAGTTGTAGTAGTAGTAGTTTACTGATTCCGCAACGCAAAACTCCTTTATAACTGAAACACAACAAGTAAGACAATACACAGAACAAAAACACTATCGCACAATGGCCCCAGACAACAGAACAGAACAGAAAACATCTGCAGTATCTGTAACATGCAGAGTTAACAACATCTTTACCTGCTGGGAAGTCATATATAAAGAATGGGTCAGGTACAGTATAACTCTATTGTGATGTTGTTTTGAAATATGAAGACCATTATTCACTAGTGAAAAGCTACAGCGGCTGTGTGAAAGTTTCTTCTCTCTGTTAAGTGCACTATGTAGGTCCCTTCTTGCTGAGTGGAATATATGGACATTGAAATGGGAATTCCGTCTGTGAGCCTGGAAGAGCTGATGAAATAAAGACTGAGTAGACGAAGTGACAGTTTGTTGGATTTTATTGAGAGAACAGATCGATCTGGACACAGTTCTATGGCACAGAGAGTACAGTGAGAATGCGCGCCTCTGAGAGGGTAAAATGTGCTATTATGCTGGTCTGAGAGGAGACCGTTGTTTTGCGTGGGTGACAGAAGCACAGGTGCTGCCAGTGATTAGCTATCGTTGTTCTGGGGGAGTCAAGGCTGTAGCAGTATCTCTGTGTCTCTGAAGCCCACGTCTGAAGTCGTACAGTATGCCTGGAACAGCCTGGGAGTGGAGTTACCCCAGGTGTAATAAGTGTAGGTTTGCAGCAGAGCAGACACAACAGACCCCAAAAAAATACATTCCGGGGACACTGCCAGTAAATCTCTCGGGCGCATTTCTATTAAATTCACTGCGCGTGGTTGGTGTGAACAGCTGTGCCCTTTTTTTACCGGCGGTAAAGCAGGTGCGGTTCAGCACCGGTTCCGCCACGCTTTTTCCTGCGCCGCGTTCAGGTGTCGTGCAGGTGATCAGGTGACAGTCAGTCCGTTCAGCAAATCTGCCGTTCGGCCGATCGTTTGGTCAGCCGGCGAGCCGGTCATCCACGGTTAGCATACTGGGGGCTAAGTCACCCAGAGGGGGACAGGGACACAGCACGTGCTCACATTCCATTAATGGATTGTTCGGGGAATAAATCGAATGGAAATACGGACGAATTTTAACAGCACATGTGTTACGCCCGTATTTTTCACAGGATATGACACTTTATGATGTCTCCTCCATTTACGCTCCTTACAGTCAGCTCACCAATCGATCGATCGATCGATCGATCGATCATTCACCGGGTACCTTAAAGGCCTAATCAGTGATCCAAACGTTAAAAAAAATGACTAGCCTCACCTCCAAAAATAAGAAATAAGAATGGAGACATAATTGAAATCTCTATTGATCAAGCCCCTGATACACTGATAAACATTAGACAATGAGGTAAATATGATTTTTTTAATTTTTTTTTTATTTTGTAGTTATTTATTTATTTTGTATTTGCTGTGTTTTGTGGCTGTAGACGGTTTATTTACATTGGTAATGTTTGTAAACAATGGAGTTAAACTGATCTATATTCCAATTTACAATGAGTTAGAAAAGTTCCAAATAGTGTATTTTCCATCTACAGATCATGTTCTTCAATAATATGTGACTATACACCACAAGGTAAAAAATAAAAAATAAAAAATAAAGAAATGGATTGGGGTTTTAATATGACGCAATGTTACCTTTCATTGCAAACACCTCCTTCAGGGACTAATTAAATTACAGTCATATAACGTTAAGTCAATGAAATTACATTCACAATAAAATATAAATGATCTGTGTGTAGTTGTCAAAGAGAACCATAGGAGAGGAGAATAATAAGGTGTGTTCAAACACAGACAGGAGATTAAATATTCATGCTGAACTAACATCAGACACCAGACATGAAGGATACACTTAAACAAGGACAGATACAGCACAGACCCGCAGTGACAGTAGGAAGTGTAATATTTGTATTTAGGTCTTATCTTGGCTAAACAAGCAGCATAATTTCCATATCACTAACATGTGTAATAGTCATAATCTGGAACGGAGCAATTTCACTTAAAGATTAAAAAACAATGAAAATTGTGTTTTTCAATCTCATTGCATTTTCTTTTTTCATACAGAAGGTCTATTGATGTAACATTACCCAAAATGTTAGAACTGTTGTTGTGAAAATGATTACTAAAGCCCTCTGATCTTTATCCCCCTGGATATCAACAAAATCAAGCCATTTCAGATATCCAATCTGCTTCCTGAATGATATTACATAATGTAATACCTGGTTACCTGATTGGCCCATCAGTCAGTCAGTTGTCAGTAGTTTTAAAGGAAATCAGCTAGCTAGTCCTCAAACAAGTAACGAAACTAGTTTGCTACAATTTAGTTAATTTTAGTGGTTCAAAAACATCCACAGCAACTGTGGCAATTTATTTATCACCTGCTAGCACAGGTTAGCCGATGTTAATCTCCCATAGCAATCGATCATACTAGTGCCATGAATTTCTTTACATTTGAAAGCTTAATGTATTATCATACTAACCTGACATCTCCTTTCAATGATCGGAAGGCCACACCCCCTCAACTTACTGAGAGTTGGCTGTGCTCAGAGAGGGTGCACTAAAACAGTTAAAACAAACAAATCAAATGATACACCTGAAGCTGAAAAATGTATACATATGACATTAATATTCCACAATAAGCAACTTATGACTGAATAAAAAAAAAAAATCCATTGTATTGGATCTTTAATAAGAAGAGGCATTCTTGATTCAGTGACAAAGTATTTATTTAGGGAATTTTAGACAGCAGTCATAAATGGAGACAGAGGCTCAGCTCAGCTCTGGCATCAAAAAATAGACTGGCTAACCAGACCCTAATCTATCATTATCATTTACATTCATTATCTGGCTATGTTGGGACAGAATTAGTGGACTGGAGAAACTGAATACATGGCTGTGGCAGTGGAACCTGCCACACGCCACCTTAGTGGCTATACCATATTTAAGTCCGTTCCAAAGCCGTAGGAAACACACAGAGGAAGCCTGAAGGTTCCTCACTCGTCTCCTCCGGTGGAGGATATATATTATGTGCATCCTCATGAGGAGGTGTTTTTCGAGGATCTCTGACGTAGGCTGTCAGACGTATAAAGCTCCGCCCACCGACAGGACCTCAAGATGGAGCGTGAGTGAACAAGGATGTTCCATTTCTTCCAAACCGCACGCTTCTCGTGTTCCTTTCTTCGTCGACTCTCAGTAGTCAATAGTTGTCTCATTGTAAAGCGTAACAGTGTGAGTTGAGTGAGTCACCTGAACCTGTGGTTGTATACTCAGGTCAGCGATGCCGTTTAAACACAAACGTGTTCATGCCGAAAGTGGTTGTATCAGCATTTGCTGTTATTAACACATAATTCAACTCATCCTGTGTTGAAAGTAAGACTTTTTGGCACTAACTAGATGCACTGAAAATGGCCGTGGCAGGACAGCGGTATTGCCTAAAGTTTAGAGGAAGTGGCTTTTGGACTGGAAGGGTGCCATGCTCAATTCCCTGAAATAGGGTGGAGGAAAATGAATAATTGAATTGGCACTTTCCCCTCCCTCACGGACCGCAATCAAGGTGCCCTTGATGATCAAAGGTGTGATTAAATGTAGACATGTGATTAAAGATTTATTTTGAAGGGGATCATTTACTTCACCTAATGGTCTAAAGACCAGACATGGCCAAATTGGACCAGTCAAATTCAGTCTGAGCATTGGTCACTGAAATATACATGAGTTCATACTGGGTGTTGGGCAACAAAACAAGTAACGCATAAGATCAGAACTCACTCAACTCTCTTGCTCTTAGATGGGTCAAACAGGTAAAACTTAGATCTGAAGGTTATTTGAAGAAGGTCATTAGCCAGATAACTAAAACATTATCTAGAAATTGTTGTTGATAATGACAGATCATCGGTTGCAATAGCAGTAAGGCATCCATATAAAAACTGCAGTCTAAGTTCAGTTTGACATAAGTTATTTTTGACATGAAGGATTGCATTAAATTATTTTTCTGTTATCTTGCTAAGTGCATGGGTAATATCCTACTTCTTAAATGTCCCTGTGATGAAGAGGCCTTGAGCTTGAAATGCTGCAAGGCAATAAACAAGCTATTTTCTTGTCAGCTGGCACAAATTGCAGTGAATTTAGAATTTCATCAGATAACTATTTAGCTGCTATAGTGGTTAATACATTTAAATAGGCTGTCCACCTGTCAGAGACTAGACTTATTTATGACCATTTTTGAGGTAGTTTCTTTTGTTTCTTTGCTTGCTATCATTTTAAAACAACCTTTTAAAAAGGTTTGTTCAAACCTTCACAATGAATAAAGGTGAATTCACATAAGCTAATGCCAAGAATGTCACGTAGATGAGCGTTTGCCTGGTGGCTGGTGAACAGTGCGGAGGAGTCAGTTGTGTTTACATCTTCTGTTTACGTTTCATACATTAATTCCTATGTTCATTCAACGAGACAGGAAAACCGCTATTAATCATTCATGTGATGTAGGATAAAAACCTAGACATTTGATGAAACATTGATGTCAAAGGAAACATTAATTTTACCTGGGGCTCGAAAAAGACAAGAGGGAGTAAAAAGGCTAGAATAACAGACTGACCTCTATTGTAAATTGATTTGAGTGTCTTGAAAAGCACCGTGTAAACTGAATGATTCATTCATTCATTCATTCAAGGCTGCCAGAGGCTACTGATGTTCCCAGCCTTCTATCCCCAATGATGGACTGTGTTAAGTATGGCTGCGGCCCCCCATGTTTGAAGCCATTCAATATTGTATGACGCCTATAGCCGGGAAGGATGTTTGTACATGTATTTGTATTTTATAGGTGGTGGGAGTGCTTGTGGTTAGGGTTACGGTGAGGGATTGGTTTATAAACAACATTTTAGGTGAAAATGATTCACGGCTTTGCAGCTAGGTCAAAAAGTGACGATTTCCAAGGAAACGTCCTTCCAGGCTATGGGAGCTAGCAATTACCTTACAAATGTTTCCATCTATCCTACAATGCAACGTGTCTATATTATTTAAATAAATGTTGAGTTAAAAATAAAGTTAAATGCTTTGCATTGTGGGGTAGATCAGGAGGGTTGAGTGACATCATTAATGGGGGCAGCCATACTTAATACAGTCCCTCACAGTTTTACTATGGTGGCAAGAGGGACTCGCTAAAGACTTGGTATCTCATGTATAAACCAGAGAAGATGTATAAAATGTCTTCAACATTTATATTCAATTGTTAAAATTACAGTAGGAGTCCCTCTAGCTGCTAATCATAGCTGCTCCTTTTCAGCACAGGACAGATTGCCTACTTGTTCTATTTACTTTATTTCATTTCAGGTCTCCCTCTGAAAATAGATTTTAATCTCAAGGGATTTCTTGGTTAAAGTAATAATCTCAAAACTGTCATATAAATAAATGTCTATTTTGCCACTCCCTATCACCAACTGATATAACACAATAGCGATTCTACCTATACCCAGTTCATGAATGCTTTTACATTTTGCTGTTCTAAACACTGGTGTCTGGTAGGACATTCCTGGGAAAATCATCCAGCACACAGGAAGTTATGTGTTTTACATCACCAGCAGCAACACACAGGAAGCGATACGTTTTACATCACCAGCAGCAACAGCAGTTTGTTTGGAATGAATAGAAGACTAACTCAGTAGTAGCATGAATTTTCAAGATGGAAGGCAAACAAAAATTAGGACCTTGCAGATTACCATTTTAAATAAAGATAATTTTTCATTTATTTATTTTTTGGTGTGGTTTGTGATGACCTTACTGTCGTGGCCCACCACAGTAGAATATGTATACGGGAAACATTGGTTCCCAATGTGCTCCAGAAACCCTTTGCTGAAGAAAAGAAAAAGTTCACTTTCTCGCTGATTCCCATGCATTACAAACATTTTCCAATGCATTTTCAAAGTACAGGCTTCCTCCCGCAGCCATGAAACATGATCTACTATATACACATGTGGGTCATCTGTCAATTTCATGAAAAAAATTAAAAAACTGCCGATACTGCTGCACTGCAATTCATAATAAATATCAGAGAATTAAAAATAGATGTGATTAAATATTGATGTTGAAGGAGAACATGCAGGACTGAGGTTGTCTGCCCGTCGAAGAAACATTATAATTTATGATACACGAATGCAATGTAATTATCCAACGTGAGTAAATGGAGACGTGTAATTAAACATTGATGTTGAGGGGAACGTCATGCATTAATCTGCCCTGTAGTTCAGAGACCGTACTGACATATTAAGTTAATATCTCGCTAAGCCCCCCTGGTGAACAATCCCACAATTGAGATTAGAATTTTGAGAATTGAAAATTCTAATGCTCATGTACTAAGTAGAGTTCTAAGGTTCCTACACTGTTAAAAAAAAGTTGTCTCAGTAAGCCCCATGTCTGGACAAGTATTTCAGTATCATGGGGGGACAAGATGAGCTCATGTTAACTCAGGTCTGTTTGGAAAACGTGCAGTGTTCGGAGTTAGCGCCAACTTCGCTAAACTAATATTTAATTTATTTACAGTATAACTTTATAACTGGCTAACCATTTACTTTATTATACTTTGTTATAGACAACAGTAAAAAGGGAAAAAATATATATACTGTGTACTGTATGATTGCCACGTCCGTAAAGATACAAAATCTACTAAAAATGAATGATTCGATGCACTGTCCATTATTCTTCAGTCGCAGTCCTCACGTTGCTCTGAACAAATTATTATATTCCACGATATCACAGGATATTTCTCTTTTCATTGGTGTGGACAGACTTTTCAAAGGGTAAAAAAAATATATACAACGGACGCACTAGGAGTTCCATACTGAAGACACTCACCAATAAAACTGTTTAAAGGCCCAATGCAGAGTTATACATTCTTGAAATGTTTCATTTTTAGGAGGAAAATAAACCTTTTAGAATTTTCTCAACCCATCATGAAGCAGAATACAGGTATGTTGTACTCCAGTGTTGTTTTCAAAGATTACCAATGTAAACACAATTTTAACAGCCACAAAATGCAGCAAATTCAATTAAAAACTCATATTGACCCCTTTCAATTATCAAGAGCTCTATCAATCAACTAGAAAATTAAATTTATTTTTATTTTTTTGGTGGTCAGGCTATCCGTTTGGATCATGAAATCAGGCCTTGATCCTAAAGCAGCTTTTAGATACTAATTTCACATGACATTTGAGATAATAATGTTTTTTTCTAACCTATTTACCCTTTAAGGCCAAGCATATTGAGGGAATAATGTAATGGAGAGAAATATGACCACTGATGTGTTGTAGTGTGGCATTAAAAATTCAAGTCCAGACATTCAAGTGGGTTTCGAAGTTAATTATGTTAGTTACTTAACCAAGCACACCCACTTAAAATACTAATGGTGTTGCCTTGCCAAGTATTGCTCATATGCCAACACTGCACACTCGCATAGTGGGTCCTTCAGAGCAACAGGAATAATGAGTAGTAAGACATAGCCTGTGTACATTTCAAATAAAGAAGAAGTACAGTATAGAGTGTGACATTTTAAAATATATCAATAACAATAATATATCACATATATAACTGGATTACCGACTGGGCACACTGGGCAAATCCCAGTATACACTGACCCTCCCAAATTATACATGTGCTATTTTATTTTTACATTATCTAGACTCAGATGAAGACATCATCTATGATCATATTCGGATACTCATTGAAGATAAGACAGATTGAAATTCAAATTGAAATTGAGAAAAAGCTGACTAAAGACCAGTGCATTAGGCAATGAATTAGGCCTAATGAAGAGAAAATGAGAGAATATAACTGATGCTTTCTGAAATAGCAAAGTGGAAATATCCAAATAGTTTTAGCATTAGTTACTGTGTGGTTGTTAACCAAACTTCCAATACAGTGTTGGAGCCAGCTGTGTTTGTTGACAGACTCAGTTGCAAGCTAAATACCTAATCTAAGTGATCAAACACAATAAAAAAATAACATTGCTTGTGCAAGGCCATCTCTCTTTCTCTCTTGCACATCCATCTCTCCCTCTCTCTCTCTCTAATCAGAGTGTGGATGAGCGCACCCCCCCCC
>OMKL01048685.1:0-13149 GCA_900302295.1 Parasudis fraserbrunneri
TGTATAGTTATTAGTTACCGTGGAGATGGGACCATATGTATAGTTATTAGTTACAGTGGTGATGGGACCATATGTATAGTTATTAGTTACCGTGGAGATGTGACCATATGTATAGTTATTAGTTACTGGGGTGATAGGACCATATGTATAGTTATTAGTTACCGTGGTGATAGGACCATATGTATAGTTATTGGTTACCGTGGTGATAGGACCATATGTATAGTTATTAGTTACCGTGGTGATAGGACCATATGTGTAGTTATTAGTTACCGTGGTGATAGGACCATATGTATAGTTATTAGTTACCGTGGTGATAGGGTAAATGGGGTTCATGATGGTGAGCAGCAGAACATTGTTGACGCTTCTGGAATCATCCGAGTCGCCTGGCCTGGAAATCTTCTGGCTTGTGGAGTAATTGATGAAGGCTGGGTGGCCAGCGATGTACACCTGGTTGTCAGCTGCGTAGGTTACAGCGGTGGAGGAGCCGTTCATGTCCTCATACTCAACCAGTGCCTGACGCTTCTTTGGCATCACTACCACATAGCTATAAGAACAATGGAGAGGATGTTTAGTGGATTGATAAACACATTAAAGATGGACTAAGACTTTCGATTACTTGAAATGAGGGCGGCGTAGGCTCAACCACACACAATTATGTGGAATAATCACAAATCGGTGTGTTTATTCCACATAACTGAACGTGGTTGAGTCTACAAGGTATTCGTTTAAAACCATTGAAAATCTTAGTGCATCTTCAAATAAGTAGCTGCCAAATGGTGGAACATTTTACATGTGTTTTTCCCCTTCTACAATACCAGGCATATTTTAAATACCCTTTGTGCAAGGTCAGAAATTTGGATCCCTGGCTATATTTCCTTACTTACAAATGATGTTGTCAATCAGTAGCATTTCTGCACATAATCCATACCGTTCTTCATACTGGATACCGGCAGCTCCAGTTAGCCACAAAACTAATACAACGTCAGTGGGGCCATGCTCCAGTCTGTACACGCCCTGAAATAAACGCTGAAACCTACTTTGGGTGGACCGTGGAGTAGGTTTCAGTTTTTACTTCAGGGCTTGTACAGACTGGAGCATAGTCCTATTAACTTTGCAGCCATCTAAACGAAACAGCTGGAACTGCAGGAGGTAACAGCCAGGATTGTGCTGAGAAAAAGGACTCTTTTCCAATCTACATCCTCATTGGAGAGTAGGAAATAAGACTGGGTTTTTTTTAATTTAACTTTTAACTAGGCAAGAAGCCCTTCTTGGTTTAGCTTTCAAGGGAATGGCATTCACTGATGGCCGTTTCTAATTATTTACCTGATGGCTCCAAACTCCTGCAGGGCCTCCACCAGGTCTGCCTCAGTGATGCCATCCACCAGGCCCCGGATGTGCACCACTACAGACGGAAGGGTCTTGTGTGGGTCTTCATAGCCCTACACCATGGAAAACACACAAAATGGAACAGCCATATTCATATAAAAAAATAACTAACTACTACAACTAACATATCTGCATAAAGACTAGCCTATAACTAATTAATAATGAAAGTGTATGTGTAGACTGTTTAAGGTAGCTTTTTGAGTATATAGCCCTACAACAGTTGTCTGTACAGCGACCTCTTGGCAAAAGAGCACCGTTTGGTATTGCACTTTGTTTGCGTGTTTTGTTTTGGACTGATGTGTGGGGTGGGTTGAATTTTAATGGGTATAGAGGGGTTGCTATTGCTGGCCACACCTTAGACTCTTCCATGGTCTGGAGAAAATAACAGTTTAATAACTCCAACCCAAATATCATACCAAAAAACTAAATTAAACAAAGTGCAATACCAAGCAAGCCCCCTTTGCCTAGAGGTCGCTGTTTGACGACATAAAAGATTCTAACTTTAGTAAAAAAAAAATGTTTTTATATATATTGGATTATTTCTCTGTAAGTAGAGTGGGTATAATAACAAGGCGTAGTTATTATAGGTGTATTCCTTAAGTTGCTGTGATGGATTGAGAAAATAAAAATCAATGCAAACAAGAACACACTACAGGTCACTCCTTACGTTAAATGGTGGTGGGGGGTCGTACCAATGCGTTTTATCCGAAGGACTATAGCTAGCGTGCTTCTATTAGCATTATAGTTTAAAGTGATGTACGGGGTAATGTAAAATCAATTGGGCTTATTTGTGAAAAATACGCCGAAAGCATAGGCTCCATAAATTGATCGAATAGGGATGACCATCCACACACAGCCAAAAAGGTAGCCAGCTACGTTAGCTTGGTGTAACCGTTAGCATACTGCTAGCGTAACGTTACCGGTAGAACAAAGCGCTACTCTGCCATGGCGTGGCGCGGCCCGGCGAGTAGCATCCACCCTCCATTGATTCAATTCAAATTGAGTTATCCTGGTTTCGATTACAAAATATAGCTAACCTACATGGTAAAATCGGTAACAGTTGTATCTTGTTAGCTACAATCTAAACTAAATAATTTATGAGCCCCCGGCTGAGCACGATATTTTTGAACGACCTGGTCGCTCGTGATGAACCCTGTAGTTAACATGCCCGCTTGGATAGCTACGTTAGCTGGATGATTTTCATGCAGGAGCCGCCTGATGGCCAAGTGAGAGCATTCGAATGGCATTCTTCCCGTTTGTACAAAAAAACCTACCGTGGCCATTCCGTCGGTTTTCTGTCTTTTCGTTGCCCTGCCGTCTTCGCTGTAATAACGGCTCGCCGCAGTAGCCATGTTGTCCTAGTTAAAAAGGATGGTTGTGGTGACGAAGTAAAATGGACGGAAAAGTCATGAAAACCGACGCTCTTGTAGATCCACCCTAAACAGTCCGTTAAAAGCTCCGATTGGCTTGGAGCCCGCGTCAATCGCTTCTTGACGTCGTGTAATAGCCAATAGGAGCATAGCAAATATTTGTCGCCTGTAATCAGAACTCTCGCGCGACCATAGCTAGTGGATTTTCGAGATAAAACGATTCAAAAAACCAAACTTACCAGAATTACCGCAACAGAGGTCGAAAAGAAACGTATATCATTATCAGACTGTATGTAAACGCACGGCTGTCGCATCGTAAACAGTGACAGTTTAGTAAAAACTTACTTTTTACCCATTCTCTCCTCGTCTGACAGATTTTAAGCTTGGTGCTACCCGTAACGTTACATACAAAAACCATGAGCTGTAGCAGAAGTATTTTTACGATGCTAAATCCGTGCGTTAAATGAGTGCTAAGTTCTGTGGAAATGCATTTATTTTTGCCCTTCATTGCAGTAGTGGCGAGAGTTGAATCGTTCCTCTGGAAGTCACACTAGCTACGGTCGACATCCAGAACTGATAAGAGCTAAGACACCTATAGCTCTTTGTAATTAAAAAGACTCAATCATGGATTCCATCTAACTATACATCTACTGCAATCAACTGCTATGTTGATAATTTGCTATATTAATCAATGGAAGATGGTAAGGGTCAGTGCAGTGCAACATATTTCGAAAAACAGATGCAAGTCTAAGGGTGCAGCAAGTAATGCCAATTTGAGATACATTTCTCAATGATATACATGACAATCACAATGAAATAATGCTCATCGTGGTAAACATGATCTCATGGCACCATATCAAACGCCTAACCAAATAAAATAAAACAAGACAAAGAGGTGTGTCTAAGATTTATTCAAAAATAAAACTGCCACTGTCTTATAAGCCAGGGAGAGCAAAATTGAAAGCAGCCCTTACAGAAATGAAACTTAGCACTCTAGATTTAAAAACAAAACAATCACAGGAACAAATTCAGAGGTCAGCACATATGACAAATCCCATCTGTGAACAGTAAACTGATAACATTTGTAAAAAGGGCAGTGCAGTAGTAGAACAAGACATCATGCGGAGTATCAGGCTCTGCTATAGGAATGTGACATCATATAAGGCATGCAGGCTGGCCTGTGTATGTGGGGTGGGGCCTGAAACTACATTTGTAAATTCAAAAATTTTGTAATTTAACAGTTAAAAGGAAAAGCTGCTTTTAGGGAAATGGTTTTGATCCGAATTGGGTTTAGGTTGAGTTAACAGCAATATTTTGAGGCAAAGTAGACATCAGCAATGTCAACAAGTCTGAGTACTTTTTTATATTTAGTTAATTGCAGCCTGTTATGAGTTTCTTAATCAATTTAGTCAAATTTGCCAATTCCCCTCCCTGCTGAATGCAATATTGCTCATCTTCATTTCCTCAATATGTCACCAGTGTATAAGTAGTTACATTTAGGGAATGAATATAAGTTAATACAATATCCTCACAGGGATAGAAAAAGACTGGCGCCTAGTGAGTGTGTGTGCCTCATCCTGTAGAATTTTCCTATAATTCAGGTCACTGCAATTCGCCATCTTGACTGCCCATATCATTGTTAAAAGTCAACTGATTTTTTTTTGTTCTTTGTTTTTTGACAGCCTACTCATCGCTGCTTACGTCTGTCCCCTGCCCAACATCTCTATGATAGGTGGAAAGCAGTTTTTAAACAATCTGGTTTTGCTTTCACATTAAAAATAACAAAAATGAAAACCTCACACCAGCTACGCTCATTACACCTGTAACATCCCAAGGTTGCACAATGAAATGCAGCCCAGGATTTGGCTTCAAATCAAAATAGGACTTCACAGACAACTACGACAACTGCTGTAGGGCTATATACACAGGCAGGGAACACAGGGCGAAGGAGGTGTCTGTGTGTATGTGTGTGTGGGGGGGGAGAGAAGTGAGGGGTAGGGGTAATCTATCTTCTTCATTCAGTCGTCTGCTGGTGTTGGGCTCCGCTTGGGACTTGCTGATCTGGAACGACTGTAACAAACAGAAAGAGGTGTTATCACGCTGTGGGAGGATAGTGGCCTGTTAGCTTCAGAACCACCCCTCTTGGTGCTCACATAATCAACACAAAACCCCAGCTCCAACCCTGCTCACCTCCATTACGAACCACACCTGCTCCATTTCCTTGACACAGATACTTTCAAAATACAGGTCAAGCACAAACTGATTCAAAACAGTGCAATCCTGTTTATTTAGCCACCTAATATTTACTGTCTAGATTGAATATGTGCCAATCTCTAACCACATTTTAACAGCCAATTTAGCCCAATAGAATTTTCAAGTTTCTGAACCAAGGAAAATAGCCCAGGGCAGTCTGAGAACAATGAGGTGTCGTGCTTCATCAAAGACACTCATCTTTCAGACAATGGCATCAAGGCTGCAAGGCCAGGGCTAAATCTAAATGCAGACCATTAAAACCCCAAACACTATTCACAGACAAATGAATGACAAAGGTCCTTGACGATAACCCATCAGTCACTTCTAGAGCCCCACTGACCAAGGTCTATTAGCATAGTTTCACCTCAATACAGAAAGAGAAACCTGCATTACAGCCCAAGGAAGCGGCGCAAACTTACCAACTACCTATTCTATACCAGGACCAGTAAGAAACTATGTATTTCAATGCCACCATCAAGATATCTGGTTACAGCAAAGTGCCTGGTAATCAAGATAAACCATTACACATGTATGCTTGAGGAGAGTCATGTTTGTTGATACAGCCTCCTTAGAAATGTCAGCCAAAAATAACTTGTGTTGTGTTCCCCTTTCTCACCCAACCAATCACTCACCATCTTTCACTCTCTCTCTCCCTCTCTCTCTCTCTCACACACACACACACTAACAGTTGTACTCGACTGTGCATGCTTATGTTAAATGTTAGCTCTACAGTTGAGTAATATAATAATATACGCTACACGTCTCTGTATGTTTTCACCATCAAATTACATTTCTAACTTTGTCAGGGGTTTGGTTTTTGGTTACCTTTGGAGACAGTGGCAGAAACAACAAGTACTGAGAAGCGAAGGACTGACGGAGGGACCGAAGGACGGATGACTACAACTCGGAGAGACACTGCGCAGGGAGCCTCTTGAAGACTGATCTCTCGCCAGCTCTCTTTTCTCTCTCCCTCTCACTCTCAGAAGCTAAGACAGAGGCCGGAGAGCTCTGGTAGGTAGGGGGTCTGGTAGGTAGGTAAGGGGTTTTAAGGTAGTGGTCGAACTCTGAACTCTGTGTGGATCAGCCCTCTGGTAGGTCTGAAGGAAGGCTGGCTGGCTGGGTGACTCTAGTAGAACAACTGTATGTGCGCGCGGGCAGATCTCGTCTGAGCGTGTGCGTCGGACGACCGGACGGAAGGCCGGCCATTCATTCACTGGTCGGTCGACCTCTCTCTCTAACACCAGCAGCAGGCGAAGGCTGATCTCAGGTCAGCTCTAAGTCACCCTCCCGCAGGACGTACACACCGCCAGCTGGCAGACCCTGGGCCTGGAATCAGCTGCGGTGCCTGTGCAGTGCTCAGCTCCCACCACACGCTTTAAAGAAAATATGAAAAATAAACAAAACTGTGCTGCAATAATACTAAAGTAAGTCACACCACTGGTGTAGTGTTGTCTGATCTCAGCTCAAGTTTCTCTGGTAAGTGTTAAAAGAGATTTCTCTGTCTCAAGAACTACCCAAATTCAGAGGGGATGGATAAATTTGGAAGGGAAACTTACAAAAAAAAGAAAGAAAAAAAGGGGGGGGGGACAATAATCATCTAAGCCCCAACTTTCTTCATCCCTCTACCCCTCTCATCTTCACCACACATTTTTCTATAAGTTCTTTCATTCAGATTAGGACTAATACTGGTAAATTTGAAATTTGAAAGAGAATATTGAGGATGTGAGTAAGTTAGGGCAGTGGACCTCTAAGGCTGCAGTTAAGTCAAAGCCACTCCATAAAAGACGTTCCTTTCAATGTGCCCTCTTTCAAAGTTCTGACAGGGTTGAAATAGAAGCTATGAAAAGACAAGACAGCACAGAAAACTCAGAGCTGTGGAGAGTAGTGAAAGAGGGCACATGGCAGAAGCCAACTCCTGCTTCCCTATGCCTCTTCCCTCCCTCCCTCTGGGGCCCAAAGTCCCTGTCCTCTCTCTCCCACTGCTCTCTCTCCATTCCTAACTAAAACTGCAGCAGACTCAGAAGATGAAGATGGCCGTTTCCTCAGGCATCTGGAGGACTGGTTTCTCCGTGGTCTTTGCTCCCTGTAGCGTGGCAGTCATCAGAGAAGGCAGGCTGGTCCCCGGTTGAAGTGGAGGGTCTATCTGCCCTCCCCCCACCCCCCATCACTTACCACGATGGAGCACCTAGCACTGGCTAAGATGGCACGTGTAGCTGACCCTCACCTGAATTTAGGCTAGGTGAACACTGAACTGTCCTGTCTGAACAGAATGGACAGGGGAAAGGGAGGATCTAGGGCTGACAGTGAATTCTTCTTTCAGAGAATCATGATTGAACAGTGTAGAATCTCCTGGTCAAATCAACTACAACTACTAAGCAATAAAAGTCTAAGCACTAACAGCTAGAAAAGCAAGGAGAGTGAAAATCTTCTGCCATTACCTTATTTATTCAGAGCGTGTTTGATGGTAAAGAGGTTTTACCTGTTCCTCTTGTGACTGGCTGAGCGAGAGCGAGAGCGGGAGCGGGAGGCAGAGCGCCCTCTGGCGCCAGACGCCGATCGAGAGCGTGACCTGGAACGACTTTAAAAAGGAAAATCAAGGACATTTAAGATGCTGTAGGAAGGTTGCTTCAGATTTAGACAGTATTTTCTTACTTTAGGATTTAATCTAGAAATTAATCATGGTGACTTGTAAAAGCATTACAAAGTGAATTCCAGCTATTACATCCATAGTCATTTTTATGCAAAGTTTGTAGAGTATTTACAAGAAGCTGTATCATTCAAATCTGAAATATGCTCATATTCCCGCTGCCCTACTAACACACAGTCAGCTGCCACATTGCGATAAACAGCGGTACATGCAAACATGAGCTCACAGCTTTAAATGGGCTCACTTTGCAGTCAATCAGGAACGGGCTCGAGGGGGCATTTGAAAGTTATCTGCCACGAAAATGTTGTGTGTACTGACACTTTCATCATAGTGACTTGTAAGCATTTTTCAGGAACTCAATTTTTGCTCTTGGTTGCAAAGTTTCACAAAATCCCTGAAAAGCTGGATTGGTTTGGTTTAAGAAAACCTAACTTTGTGGATTTGTCTTTAAAACACCAAATATTACAGCATTGTATACTGCTTACCTTCTCACAGGTGTCCTGGACTTAGAATGAGCAGGGGATCCAGACCTGACAGTGGAACAGATGTTTGTTACATTATTACCAAAAGGAACATTTCAACCATGAAGATGTATTAGATGGGGTAATCTTAGTTCTATTCTATAGCTCTACCAACCAGGGGTTCCCAGCTTTTTTAACTCTTTTGAGTCCCACCAGTGCTTTTTCTAAAGACCAAAATAAAAAAAATGGAAGGCCAAGATTTCACTAAAAGTCCTAAATATCTGTTCTTTGCACATGGCTTCTGAAATACTCCCGTAATGTCTTTTCAATGCATTAGAGCTACAGAATAGCCTTGAAAAGTCTTCAAACCCACTTTACCATACACATCTCTGTCAAAGCCATGCACAACCTTGACAATATACAAATTTAAAGGTGTACTACACAGTATGGGGAGAGAAAATTGTAAATATTTGCAGAGCCTCCAATAAGCTTATAGAATATATTTACGATACATGCAAGTAATTATTCCATCTTATGTCATCATTAAACCAAAATTAAATCATTTTGAGGCAGTGTGACCCAAACGTAAACCTAGACGATCGTTTATTTATTCAGTTATGAAAACAGCCCACAGAAGTTCAAATTTCTCTCCTAAAATTACACAGTGCATCTTTATTATGGCCACAGGGAATCAAACACCTACTAGGGTACATGGATTACATTTATATTCTAGGGCGTTCCTACATTGGGCTCACTCCAACTGAAAATGGGTGTTCAAAACCTTCCCAGCTCAAAGTTGCTGCTCCAACAGTACATGACCTTACACCGAAAATACTAGTCAGTTAAACTGTTTTCATAAAACCGCAAGTTAAATGTGTGAAAATGGCTGTATATTTTGATTTGCACATTCTCAAACTACATGCAAACTGCTACAACTCATAAATATATGAGAAGCTGAAACCAGCGCTGGCTAACTAGTACAGCTTGCCCAGCTGTAACGCTAAAGTTTAACCGAGGGAAACCATCTCAAGTATCTTCGATGACATGTCTGCACTGCGAGTTTGTGGAAATAACTGCCAATTTCAGTGGCAGCAGCTGTACTGTATCATCGACAATGGTTCTTACTGCAATCTTTTTGCTGAGCAAGTTAGGCCTTGCATCTATTGTTTTTTTTTAGTCTAGTCATGTAATAGCCTTTTTTGTAATGTAATGGCACTTTGTCCAACTCGTAGAAAAGTCCCACACAAATGAAGTAGGTTACTATTATTGGTTTGCTGCAGCTCTGAAATGAGTGGCTTGATTGGTATAATCTAAGATAAAAGAACACAGGAGTGCGGCTGCTGCGTTTTTCACATTAGGAGTCTGGAGCAATTTTTACCCACACCTTGTAGTGCCTAACCAAAAATTTAAACTGAAATATTCAAGTCAAAATGTCAAGTCAAATGTCATTCATTGTTCAACTTGTTGCCTTACCTGCTCCTGCGCTTGGAGTAGGATGGGGAGCGGTGACGACTGTGTTCGAACGAAGAGAAACAAATGTCAGGACAGATTTCATGGAATGGAGATTTTATGCCTGTTGCCCGATTACTGCCTGTGGTTGTTTGAACTGAATCAACTGCCCCCAATGGGGGATTAATAAAGTTGAATTAAACTGAACTGAAATTGGGTAAAGAAAGAGGGGGAACCAAAGCAATGAAGGCATGAGTCAAGAAAGAAAGATTCATCTTAAGCTTGGCCATGATGACTAACATTCTCTCAACTCCAAACAGAAAGAAGGTGATTTTTTTTCTGTGTCCAAGATTACAGATATAGTGACTGATTGACAAATTTACTTATTGCTACACTAGTGTCTAAGGGAGTAGGGTCCAAAGGTCTCTACAGTAAATAAGTTTCCCATGTTAACCTACCGGCCGTTGCTACGGCTACGGGAGCGAGAACGGTAACGGCGTCCACGGGACCTGGACCTGGAGCGAGAACGGGAACGAGACCGAGACCTGCAATAAAAGAAAAACAAACTCAGTCAGTTAACCATTTAAGCCTTTGCTGTCCACCATCTTTACCTGCACGTTTATCTGATAAGAGACATTTTCCTTCTGCATCTGGTGCAAGAGAACAAAATAATAACACTATTTGACACTGTTTAATTAGCACATAGAAGAGGTGAAACTAGTGAAGCCTTAACAGCAACTTGAGGCGACATGACTAACAGGTTGAATCAGTATCTATCACAGAAGAAATGTATTTGAAAGTTTGTGTTGCTCTAAAAACACCACAATCCACCACCCTGTCCAGGGGTGTTGTGCATAACATTTAGACAATAGCCTTCTCCTACCCATGGGATAGCAACAACCTAAGCTATTCATGGAAGCAAAGGTTGCAAAATGAATGTGGGCGCAATGATAACAAAACAAGAATAGGATATTGTCTACTGCTAGTGAATAGTGCTAGTGAATAGTGCCTAAAGCTCAGAACTGAACAGTGCCTAAATAATACATACAACTAAAAACAAGTACCGGTGAATACTTTCATACCTGCTACGACGACCACCTCCTCTCTTGTTGAAGCGATAGCAGTCATAGGCATAGTGCCCCCTGTCCCCACACTGATAACACCTGTCGTTTGGGTCAAAATGGCGTCTGCTTGGACGACCACGGCCCTTCCTAGACATGCCAGTTGACATTTCCACACGGATACGGGAGCCACAGAGGACCCTGGGAGAGAGGGAGATGGGTGAAATAAGCGTGTGAATACATTGATTTGGATCGAAACATCGATTTACATTTGCCTGACACGTTTGTGCAAAGTGACTTTTATCCAAGCAATTTCAAGGCAAAGAAAGAATATTGCGTCAGGTTTTTAATTCAAGTGTTAAGCAGAGCTTAAAGATATACACTCTCAACCTCATTTTGGTTGTATGCGCGTTTGTGACTTGACAGTACAGTGTTAGCTGGATCACAATATAATATCATAGTATATCAAAATGTATTGTAGAAAAATATGTGATAACGTAGAATATCAAATTGCTGCCTTTAGAATTGTAATCATGGTGTATATACCCCTAGTTTGCATATAACACAGAGCCTTGCACAGTGGCCAGGGAAAACAAGCTGGTGATGGTCAAACATACACACTTAGGAAATACTGTATTGCAGTTATATGTACAGGTGTGTTTATTTCACTACTCACTTTCCATCCATGCCTTTCACTGCATCCTCTGCATCTCTAGCATCTTCATACTCCACGAAGGCGAACCCAGGTGGGTTCCTGGCAACCCAGACACTGCGCAGTGGACCGTAGTAGCTGAACGCCCGCTCTAGCTCACCCTTGGCAGCGCCGTTGCCCAGATCCCCCACATATACTTTGCAGTCGGTGCTCCGAGATGAGCTACGGGACGACGAGTAGTATGACATCTCACCTCACCTGCTGTGAAAAGAGAATGCACACAAGGGGTTGGGGAGGGGTCCAAGTAATTAAAAAACATGTTCTTTATTATAAACTATACCTGCCAATATGGTCATGTTATTGTTTATAGCCAGCAGCCAGTGTGGCATATATGATATCAAAGGCATGCTTACAATAATACCTCCCCCACACCAACCAAAATCAATCAAACCTGCGTGGGTCATAGAAAACCTAGCTATAATATTCTTATTATGAAAACACTTGGCAGTGTGAAAAAAGCGCCAAGCTCAACTTGATGCAATTGTCTGCATGCGCGCCACACACGCCCCCGCCCCCACCAATCTCCATGCTCACTATCCAACAAGGCCTTGCGAACAAGTCAACTGCAGCAAAATATTTTTGCATTTACGAGGGTGTTAGCTAGCTAGCTAAACACGTATGCTCGAATTGTCTATATTCATATATTCTCACTCCCACCTACCTTAACAGTTAAAACATTGCGTTAACTTTGATTTGTATACACATAATGAATAAACTAGTACGATTCCCAGTTACCTCTTCAACTAGAAACAGCAAGATTGATTGATTTAGCCGAGTCAATTGTTAAATATTAAACGTGGATCAGTATGTTGCACTGTCGACACTGGGAATGAGTGTCCAGTAACATAACTTAACCTTATGGGTATTACGTATTACTGAAAAATAAACGACGTTTTCTCAACGGGTCATCTCTCTCATTATTCGATATTGCTAGCTGTTCGAGATTATCTTACATTTAACAAGCTATTGAACAACAACTGACTACATATCATGTGGACACATTCTTAGTAACGGTATCTAGCGAGGAATTACTACCCTAAATGAGGCCCTCCATGTTCGTAAACAATGGCGACCACACGCGTTCACGTTACCTTCTTCCGCAGTTCCGTTGATATAACGTTACAAGTGAACAACGTCCAGAAATGAAACCTCAACGATCCCACAACCGGGAGCGTGGATTATTATTAACTCGAGGTTATATTCTTGTAAGATCTTCGAGCTAATTTGCTACTTCAACGACCATTTAAAAATCTCCCGCATGTCGTCCTTGCCCCCGAGCTAACTAGCTAGCTAAACCTTGCCCGACTACGTGACACCACTTCCGCATATGCGCACTGTGGTACGCACATAGCACGATAGAAACGATAGGGAAGAGGTGTGCAAAGTACTGTCATTCGATATAATGGTGCTACAATTCTCAAATATTAACATTTGCCACAATTTCAGATAATGTTGTGTCAATGCTTCACACCAAATTTTACACAATTTGGCCAAATGGTGGCATGACAATCAAACGTCAAAATGTACAACTTTGAAAAGCCATTGTATACTGTACGTTCGACCGACTAACTGGTACATACATAGTGCTCAAGTGAAAGCACATATGCGGGCAGTAAGAAGCAGTATACAGGAGGGTTTTCCTGCAACCAGTTTGGTCGCAGCTTATAACACATTTCGTGCTTGTTTTTAACTGAGTTCATCATGGCTCAGACAAAAAATGCGATTCCCTTATTGTGGTATTGTCCCCTCATAAATAAATTAATACTGTAAGTGACAATGCAATCCACTTGCCCATGTTCTTTTGACTGTG
>OMKL01048686.1:0-10194 GCA_900302295.1 Parasudis fraserbrunneri
GCAGAGAATGGAAGTAGATCAAGCTAAAGCCTAGAACAAAAGACTCTAAAGGCATCAATGGTCATGTTTGTAGTCTCAGATCACACACACACACACACACACACACACACACACACACACACACATACACACTCACTCACTCATAAACAAACACATAAACAAACACATGCCTGCACACACTTACACACTTACACACACACACACACACACACACTCTCACAAATTGAACAACTTTCTACTACTTTACTGTCAGTTCTAATCTTTATATCTGCCGGGCCAGTGGGCTATCTTCAACACATCCAGCTGACTGAACACCCATTCTTTCAAATTGCCCTCTGTCAGGGCCACCAGGAGTTGTAAGCCCTTGACAACAGAAGCTTTCTCAGATGACAGATTACACTGTAGGAGAATGAATCTCTTGTATAAGACATATACACTGTGGCAGGGAGCTGTATCAATTTATTTTGTCAATGGCATAGATCGCTTCCAGATTAAGCAAAATGAAATAGACTTTTAAAATAAATATAGATATTTTGAGTCTCATTGATGATCACATTTTGTGATCCTTTTGTGAGGAGAAATAAAGACAAGAATTTTCATTCAGATGATGTCCCAATAAACAATTCTTCACAAATTCATTGATTGAAGATATATTGATTTAGAGTCTGTTGAGTACAGTTGAAAGGTCATCTTGGTTGGCACTGTAGGAACAGCTGGATCGAAAACACTACTCATCTGTTGAGACCAACCAACAGTTCCCTGCAGACAAATACACCATCTGTACAGCTGAACGCTAGCTTAACTGACACTTTTCTTTTACAACCTTAAAGACATTGGAAATTATGACTATGATCAAAAATAAAATGCATGGTGTTTGTTTGTTGGTGGACACGTTACATTGCAGTAGGGGGCCAGAGATGATGTAGTGGTTGACACCTGCCTCTGGAACCACATCTACCCCTACTGGCCTGGGATCGAGTCCTACCAGAACCTTATTTCCCCCACTTTGTCTCCCTCTCAGCCTTGCTGTCTCAATAAAAAAAAAAGAGAAAAGTAAACTACTAAGGGGAGTGGACTGTATTACTACTACTATGTAAAAAAAAAAAAAAAAAATGTAAAAAAAAGGTTCATGTCCTTAGTTGAGATATCTCCATCCCACAATTTCCTTGAAATATCCCCAAAATGAATCTGTGAGTTTTGGCTGCGTAGGACTAATGAAGAATTGGTGATATAAGCATGTCTCACGTTATAACCACAGTCACATTACTTCTCTCAGTTGAACCATTTGAGTTCCAATCCCAATCATACCATGTTTGCACCATTTTAATAGTCTGGCTCACAGGATGTTCACCGTACATACAGTATAACACTGTATAAGCAGTGTTCTAGTGCTATTTTTGGAAGTGGGGGAGTGCACCTACTGTCTGAGTGTGATTATAGAGTGTAGACAGTGAGCATTGAATGATCATTTGAAAAGTGGGGGTACACAGCTCCCCTGTGGCCCCTTCCCACTTCACCCCTGCATAAGTCTCCCATTGGTCCACCTTCCACTTGCTGTTTAAAAAAAAAAAACTTTTCAAAGTTTTCAAAGTCACTGTCACTAGGATCAACAACAGCAACAAAAAGCCTTCAAGCTAGTAAACTACACTCTTATGATGGAAAATATTGACAAAGAAATATGTATACGTTCTTTCCCCTAGTGCACAATGATAATGGGTTCTGCCAGACCTTTCTCCTGCTCTGGCACAACATAGCCCCTGATCGAGACAATTGTGTCGCTATTGACACATTCTGACGGACACTTACACAATTGTCTCTACATAGCCATCTCTTCTGTGTGGAGGGAATGCTAACTGAATCTCAGCCTCGGTCTTTCCCGTGCTCCTTCCTTGTAGTAACGGCACTCGAAGCGCCTAGAAATTGTACAATCTCATCCTAAATCTATAAAATATCAAAGATTTTACACTTTTAGTACTTGATCTCCTTTGTCAGTTATTTGTAAGCTTCCGGGCAATGTACAGTAATTATCCTCCCTGCCAGTTTGCCTCTTCACAAGAAAAGTTCTGGGAAGCACACAGTCCTCAGATATAATTATAGGCTATATATATATATATAATTTCATACTGATGTGATGAATAACAAGTACAGTAATTATTTGTATGAATCTGTAATTAGCTGTGATCAATGAATGTATTATAGCTGTGATAGGTGTCAGAGTTCTAATATATATTTGAGAACTGTGTGCTTCCCAGAACTTACATTTTGAAGAGGCAAAATGGCAGGAAGCGCCCATAAGCTAACAGTTAGTTCACAAAGGAGATGGAAAAGCCCTAAAAACTTTTTGTTTTTTTATTTAGGCTAGGACTGTACAACTTCAAGGCACCTTTTGAGTGCTGTTGCTGCAAGGAAGGAGCATGGGAAAAACCTAGCATGGGAGAGACCAATAGCGACACAACTGTCTCGATTAGGGGCTAGACACAATCCTAAAACAAATTGTGGAGATAGATCTGGCAATGCATTTTAATGAAAGGGCCAGTACTTTCTGCAAATTCATTTACAGCAATGTTCCCACACTCTGTCAATCCCAGTATTTGAATTTTATTACACATTTTGAAAAATATGATGCCCATATACTGTATATATTGGTAAAAATCTACAAATAAAATACATAAAGCACATTGATTATTTAGACAAACATATCCCTTCACAGAGGTAATCTCCTGATAGATTCTCATTACTGATTTGGTTCTTAATGTCTTTGTCATACAAATTTCTACGGACTGAAACGTCATTCAATAAAAGGTTTAAGTGTGAGTGAATAGAGTGTGCAGGATGTTCCAGGCAGCATATGGCCCTTCAAATGCATCAGCATCTTCACAACACTAATACAAGTCATAGTTTGTGTATGTGGCACACCCATGGTGCACCACATGTTCGCCACTAATCCTCTTTAGCTTCGCTTAAACCAAATAGTAGGAGTTAGAAATGATACAGACAGCAGGACATGGCAGACAACAACATGCTGTAATTTTTATAGGTCCTATTTTGACATTTCGGGACTCACAAATACATACATAGGAGGGTTGATGGATTTCCTGGTTAGGGTTAGGTTAAGGTTAGGCTTAGGCAAGTACCTTGCATACTTTGAACTTAACATCAACATTTTAGTTATGTTAGTATGCATCATTTTAAATGGACATTTTCAAAGTAATACATCACATTAGCTGATGTATTTCCAGGTACAAAAACATCAAAATAGGATGTTTAAAACATGATAATGCCCTGTGGATAATGATGATAATACCCATGTGAATAACCTGGTTTATATCTGTAGATAATCTCTTGATCCCTGTATAGGACGTAAGTACTAACCCTAACCCTAACCCAAACCCTTCAACCTGTTTCTACCTCTTTTGTCTCTTTTTTCTATTGCATTACAATTTTATTATCAAAAATTATGTTTATGTTCTTATTCAGCAACCATTGCCATGTATTGTTATCGACAACTATTGAACAACCCCATCCCTTCAAACACTTTTCTTTAATCTGCCATGCATGCATACTGAAATTTTAAAGAACTTAAAGCTGCAATGATTATTTTCTGACAGTATTTTTCACATTTTCAAAACTTCCAAGACCACATTCTATCAGAGGATCTTGCCAAGTCATGGTGTTCTACTCAAACAAACCTGCACTACCAGTGGCCAGTCTGTTGTTATTACATCATTTATTTTCTTTGTTGACAAAAGCCTGTGCTTCAGCTCTGCCTATTTTATAAACCTATGCATTTAAAAGTTTTATTTTTTCCCCCAGCAAATCTCTGAATTACATCAATATTGTGCTGACAGAACAGTATTATGTTTCTAGGTGAAGTATTTTCCTACCTTGTTTAACAACCAGGAAATGCCCAAGAGAAAGTTTATTTGTTATTTGTATTTGTTGTAGTTGAAATCTAGTAATCCATGCACAAAAACGATTATTTTTTTCAGCAAATCTCTTAGTTACAAGATTGTGTATTTAAAATGATCACTTCGGCGAAACAATACAAGGCTTTCGTTTTGGGAGAAATTAAGGGTTTGTTTAGAGTGACTCCATGTTGCCCTCTCGTGGTCAGAAAATAATTATTGCAGCTTTAAAGCCCCATCCCAACAAACTTTTTCAAATAAAAAATATAGCCACAATCAATGATTGGCAGGGGTCCAAGCATTGGAGCATAAGCAGTATTGAAGACCACACCAGTTTCATTCTGAGGGCTTAGGTACATGCCTGGATTACTGACCGGGCATACCAGACAAATGCCCAGGGGCCCCAAACCACCAAAGGCTCTGAAAGCCACAGGATTTGTTTGCATATTAATGGCATCACCTCACAAATTTAAATTGGAATGTGTGCCCATGTAAGCATGATTTTAATTGAAAGGAGCCCCAGTATACTATTTAAAATAAAGGTGCCCCCATTTTGTCAGATATGTGCCGTTAGCACATTCTTGCTCAGGGGCCTCCTAGCAGTATAATCCAGCTATGATTAGGTAGTCAAGTTGTGCTATTTTGGGTTTGGGAACAAGTTTATCCTTAACTGGCTCTTCTGCAGGGATGTGCACCGACATTTTGGGGGGCAGGGGCTCAAGAAAAAAAAAAGGGCACTCACCCCACCAACACACACTATTCCCACCGACACCATCCATAATCACACACTATGTTCATAACATGGGACCTGTTTAAATTCTACTGAAACATGTTATTCCACGAAGAAACCACATATTTGACATTTTCATGAAAGTAATGCAGTCAGTCAGTGTTCAGTTGTTAGACCAATTCAGTCACATTAGATCAGTGGTTTCTTTGAGAGAGAAAATTAGGAAGGATGCAAGTTAATGGCATTCAAACAGATCATACCTTTCCAGTATGTACACTTCCTAAGTGTGGCATGGTCCATGCTCTACAGATTGTATCACCCTGTCTGCAACAGCAATTCACACAGACATCACATAGATAACATAACTTAGTCTTCAATCTTTATTCAACAGGAATAACCAAACAAAAAACACATGCAATAAATAATGGAACCCTCTGAGACCCACATAGACCCATTTTTGTCTTTTTTAGGGGAGAAAGGGGATCTTTAGGGGGAGATAGCAGGTCAACAGTAGATGCCACATAGAAGTGGCATACATCATCTGAAAGCTGGGAACCTGAAGATTAATTTGAGATGCAGCTCAGCACTGTGTGCCAAGTTTTTTGTATTCTTGTATTAGAAACTAGACATTTGCTGTCGATGGCTGGCAGCGGGTATATCCCCGAATGGCCTGAATTCTCAGTCCACCTTTTGACCACGCCCCTAATCCAAGCCATTGAGGAGTAGCGCAACCGTGCGACCAGATGACTCAGAACTTCACAGGCCTCCTTGCTACTGTAAGGCAAACATATTTGTCAATTTTGGTGGAAATCTGATCTAATCACTTCCTGTTTACCATGCGTTTTTCCTAAATTTGATTGGATCTGGTGGTCATATGGTTTGGCCTCAAAGGATAACAATATCTTGACGTATTTGCTGTAATGCAATCTTTCCACAAGATGAAAAAGGGAGAGTCATTGAAAATGGATTTTGCCCCAAGTTCTCCGTCTTTTCACTGCAGGGGTTCATTTCAAAAGGGAGGCTGAATCACTGAGATTGCCCCCCCCCCCCCTTTCTCTCTGATTGTGTTTCATGAGTGCAGATGCCTTCCTTTCCTGGAGAGCCTACCTTCCTTTCCTGGAGCATGTCTGCCAAGCCTCTTGGAGGGAGCTCTTCTCTCCTCTCAGCTTGACACCTGCAAAGACATAAAAGCTATATAAATAGACTACAGAAATAGATTGTCATCTCATCTACAACACATGGTGCCAGCTGGTGTGTGGCCAACAGGTATTTTTCCTGAGAGATGTATTTTATTTTTGCATCTTCAGTGATATCTATGAGAATGATGGTTTATGTTCCTCTCAGGACATAAAGAATAATTGTAACTTACCAGGCATGTCTTCCTCTATTTAGCTTGCAGCCGAGTGCATCACTTGTTAGAGGACATGCAAAAAGTCCTGCTGTCTAAGCAAAATGCATTGTGGGATAGCTAATACCTTTCATTCATCTCCCTCACATAGATTTGATTTCATGTCAACTGAGAAAGACAGTTTTGAACTTGTTGCTCTGGAACATTGACAGCTGTCAGATGATGTCTGGCTAATATCCCCATGTACACCCAGAACATCCTGATCTTCCAAAACCGACCAGAAGCAATGCAAGATATTTCACTCTCTGGGACTTCTGATGGCACGACAGAGCAGTCAAAGCTTCTGTTGCTATTCCTTTTCAAGTGAGCACTGGTGAGTAGTTATCTTGTTGTCCTAAGATACAGAAGGCAACATGACAAAGCAGGCAGCATTTGTATAGGTCCTATTTTGATGTTTTGGGAGGAGACCTGATGTTTTTATTGTTAGGGTCAGGTTAAAATAAAGCAAAGACAAGGAATGGTCAGGGTTAGGTTAAGATAATGGGTAGAAAAGGTTACGTTTAGGCAAGTACAACCAACATGCATATTTTGAGCCAAATGTTGTATTAATTTACATCAATATTGGACTTTTACTAAATGAATGTGTCATAGTGACATATTTCTTCTACATACAACAAAATAGAACATGATAATGGTCTGTAGTTCTGTATGTGGGTACTATAGCCCTATTTCATTAGTTTGAAAATGCATCTATGGCAAAACGTTAAGCCTTATGGGAGGAGAGTCATGCAGTTTGTATCTCAAGACTTCATTCATCATATTAGGCAGGGACAGTGGATGAATTGGGAAAGTGTAGAGAAGAGGAAGCTTAGCTGGAGGGACCTAAAATTCCTGATAGAAGCGACTTATGATGTACTGCCATCACCACAGAATCTAAAACAATGGGTAGATGGGGACACATCATGTCCATTGTGTTCAGAGACAGCAACTTTGAGTCATATTATGTCAGGTTGTAAGACTAGTCTTTCTCAAGATCGGTATGCATGGCGAAATAACCAGGTTTTGAGAAGCTTAGCGGCAGTAATTGAAAGCAGAAGAGTACAGGTGAATTCAGGATGTAAGAGGGTGAAGAGTGCAACTATTCAATTTGTCTGTGAGGGAGAGAAATATAGAGGAGATACTGTAGGTTTTTAGGCAATCATGAGTTAGGCCAGCTAAAGGTAGCTAATGATTGGGAGATACAGGTAGATTTGGGAGGAAAACTTGTTGTTCCTTGAGAAATAGTTTGCACTTACTTGAGGCCAGACCTAGTGTTATGGTCCGCTAGTCAGCGGATAGTTTATTTTATAGAACTGATGGTGCCCTGGGAGGATTCAGTGGAGGAGGCTTATGAAAGGAAAAAGCTTAGATATGCAGATTTGGCCACAGAAAACTGAACAGTGAGGATGGAAACCTAGGGTGTATCCGGTAGAAGTGGGGTGCAGAGGATTCATCGCACAATCGACTATATCACTAATGGGAGAGTTGGGGATTCAAGGGCGATAGGAGTTTGCAAAAGGCTGTAATGGAGATGTTGGAAGAGACATCGAAAGGAAGTCAGTGGATTTGGTTGAAGAGAAATAATGTCAGCTGGGGGCCAAAGTAAACAAGAGGTAAGAGTATTATTTTTCTTTTGTTACTGTTTCATGTGTGATATTGTTATCAGGAATAGTACTGTTTTTGACATAACACAAGGAAGTTCTGCATGTGGGCAACATGGGCAGTGAGAGCTAGTCTGGAGGGGGGTGGTTCTTGGACGCCAGAGCTAGCTGTTGAGCCTTCCCAAGGTGTCGTGGGCCTAACTTAATGAAACACCAGTGAAGGGAGGTGCCCGCTTGATAACCCTGGTGATATGTTGGCTCTCACTGCCTATCTGTCTACATGTTTGGGTTATGGTGACCATGAGGGGCCATGTGGTAGGTATGTAGCAACAGCATTGTCAATACCTGGAGCTCACATCAAAGGGGCATGGGTCTGTTGAATTTGGCAATGCTGTTTGGGGGCCATTATGGGCAATGTGATACATTTGTAGTGTGTAGTTCCATAGAATATTTATAGTATATAATAATATGTTGATATAATAATATGTTAGACTTTCTATTGGCAATGGGATTGGGTTTCTTCATTGAGCGCTTATCCTTATCATTAGGGCGCAAGTATCTTGTGTTTTATGATAAAACATCAAGCCACACATGGCATTCCTGTTTCTTTACAGCACAAACTGATCTATGGGTAAAGTCCCAGCAAATCAAGTTTATCATTGTATTTTGGTTTGTACACCTCAGAAAGTACAAATAAGGGAGGATCAAGACCTTTGTGGGTGATTAAAAGTTCCTGGAAAGCCATATGCAAAGGCCTCGATATTCTTTTCATTTTCATTATTTCATTGAGCTGTATTTAATACTTCCTGGAATATGTGACATTATGATGACATCACACATTCCAACTCTTTAACTCAATAACTCTCAAACCAATTGAATTTGTACAAGACAGATTTTGTTTTTGGATAGGCTATGTGAGATTATGGGCATAATAAATCGGCTTTACTTATTTATTTATTTATTTATTTATTTATTTTGAGTGTTTCTTTCACAGTGGACTGTCACTCCACTCCACCCCCAAAAAGAAACGGGCAGCTTCAACTTTTGATCTTGTTCTGCCATTAGATGTCTCATGGTATAGTAACAAGAGAGATAAACATTTTGTATTACAATATGTCTACTCAGTTCCACTTACCAACATCCTAATGACTACCATAGTAGACATATAGACATAACTGTGTCTGAGTAACTACACAAGGGTAATCACAGATACAAATACCATAAGTTAACATATATTGTCTTCCTATCCCTCAATTACTATTGTCCAAACTGCATTTCTGATATTGTGACATCTTCATCATGAACCACCATGAATCCTGAATCCTGTGCTGTGTAACGTATTGCCACATAAGCTGTTCTACTTCACCGGGCTGCCAGTGATGACAGATCAGTGGGATTTATCCCCATGCCCTATATTCAGCCCTGCAAAAGGATATTTGTCTGGAACAAAGTGAAAACCTCTTAGCACTGAGAGGACAAATGTCAGTGTTTTGAATCAAAGCACAGTTATCTGCTACTCAGAGGCTGCAGTAGCTTTGTGGAAATATCTATTCACAAAGAGGTATAATATTTCAGTCCCCAAAATTAATGGAAGTGAATTAGGAGTCTGACACCTGGGAGGAATGGTGGTGTTGACAGCGGACAACAGGGACAGCAGTGGTCACTATACCTTACTTGTAGATGCACTTAGATAGAGGTAAGACTGCTGAAAGTTCTACTAAAGTGAAATATCCCTTTAAAGGTGTTCACTGTACTGTGCTGCAAATCAATTAGCTTTTTTGAGGACATTAAAGTTTATTTTTTGCTTAAGTCTGCACTCCTGCTAGTGTCTCTGCTTTTAACCCCAGAGGAAAGCTGGCCCAGCTCTGAAACCTCTGAAATAGCAGTTGCTGTGAAATGAGTCTTTCCTAAAACCAGTTTTATTATGAATAAACCAAAATCTTCCCCTTTTGTATTTTAATGAAGATTAAACACCATCCCACTGCAAAAGCAATTCAGAGGACAGTTTTCCCTCTCTTTTTCCACACCAAACAAAACAGTGGAGTGGTACACAAAGCAAAATCCTTTGCTAATCCCCCACCCCCCACCCCTTATTTTTATGTGGCTTTTCAAGGTATACATGTACTGAATGAAAACGGGGATTGTTCTCCAGGATAGAGAGCATGAAAGAAGGGCTTTTATTCAGTAGGATTCTGTCATTGGGACACTTGAAGACACTGCACAAATCTGGGATGCAAGAGATAGGAAATGTTTTAGTGTGAGTCATCTGAATCCATCTGGAGATCCTTTGCTAGTGATGAATTATGAATGAGACAAGACTTTGAGATGGTTGGTATTTTTGGTCTTCCTTCTGACTGAGTGATAGGAGGATCACCTGCACCTTTGCAGAGAGAGAGAGAGAGAGAGAGAGAGAGAGAGAGAGATGTATACCCCTGCTCAGTGGGTGAGGGAGGGCAGACCGGGGCACATGACAATGAAAATACTGTAATGTAGCATGAGATGTCAGGGCTCCCCCTGAATAAATAGTGATCTGACTGAAAGGATTTCATTTAACCTTCTTGAGACTCCTAT
>OMKL01048688.1:0-10398 GCA_900302295.1 Parasudis fraserbrunneri
TCTCACCAGTTGAAGCCAAGGGAAGTTCTGGATTCCGGTCTGGTCGATGATTCACAGTGTAAACTCAATATTTGTGGTCGTCAATCTCCATTACCACTGCCCAAGATTCTCCTGAACTAATAATAAGTTGATGCATCCACAACAAAGAGCTTTTAACTTTTTCAGTCCCCTCTTGGAAGTAAGTGTGTGTCTCTCCAGTCACCTCCACCACACCCCAAACATTCCTTCAAATCTCCCTCCTCTTGTTACCTAGGCCCCACCCTCTCTTAAAGGTACAATAGGAATAGAACCTAGACAATAATACCTCACCTGGCCAGCAGTGAATAAGCAGTTACACATGGCAGGAAAATGACAGTATGAAAAGAAAACATTTAAGGTAGAACCTTGCAAGGGTTTAATGCCTTAACCTATCATTTCAGGACGTAAGTCCTTTCACACTTGTGGCGATGTCACAAGGGCATTTAAACTTATTGGCAGGGCTGACCCGGGTTTGATTTCTGTTTGAAACTGTAAAGCTGGTGAATATGTAAAGCAGGTAAACAGAGCTGACCTCATCATAGTTCTATGTAAAGAATAGACAGCGGAAGTGATAATCGACTAGCCCCGCCCCCTGGTTCAAAATACCTTCAAGTTAACATTGTGCAAATGTGCCTCAGGGATTTTACTGTTCTTCCTACAGTAACTATTTTTGAATATGTTGTAAACAAATACAACTGCTGCCGATAATGATAATCGTGTATTCATTTAAGGCTGAATTGAGGAAGGTCTTGGGCTCATTTAGAATGTTTATGATGTCAAGTTTGAAACTGTCCATAGTGTCATCTGTAAGACTCCCAGATCATTTGCTTTTAGATTTGTTTATTGATTTAGTTAGGTATTAATTGACACACGTACAGTAAGAACGTTTTGCATTTATTTTGACATTAAACCATGTACAACATTATACCATTTAGGTATGATGAAATCACCTGTGTCCTCCCCTTCTGGCATGCCTCCTCCACCAGTTTCCAGTCATTACAACCCAAATGTCCAGCAGAATGGTGCTCACCCACAAAGGTAACTATTTCCACACAACAGGTTGAGTTTAGAAACACAAAGCAGCTTCCTGAAAGACAAGCAAGGTAGTAGAACAGAAGAATGAACTTGCAAGTTACATGTTTTTTTAACATTGACATTAACACAGGAAAATTACATTGTTTTATTTGGATAAGTATCTGCGCTGTGTCAAGAAACAATACAGTTGATGTATTACACGTATAATGTATGATATGAATGTCTGTCTCTAGGGATTGATGTGTGATGTAATATTCATTTTGTTATTGTGTTTTAATTGTTTGAGGCCAAAGAAAATTTTCCAATCTGGTTGGGCTATACAGTTCTATTCTACTATATTCTATTCACCGTAGGAAACCACTGAAATTCTGTGAACTAAAATTGTGACTCTTGGCTGATTGAATGACTTATTGTCATGGTTACTGATTGCTAATGACCAGGCACTGAAGTCACCTGTAATGGTTGAATCCTGTCAGCAAAATTCAGCTGCTGATGCTGCAAGGGAAAAGCTACCTCAAGTATTTTTCACTGTGGCAATATGCAGTATGCAGTATGAGTCAATGTTTTGCTCTCTCTCCCCAGGTACCCTGCCCCCCCAGCTGTCACAGCTGCCTATGGACAACCCCCACAGTCCCCATACCAAAGCATGGCCTCACAGGCCCCACCCCCAGCACAGCAGCTCACCAATCAAATGAGCGCTATGAACTTGGGTACCTATGGTAAGTTTGCTAATTGCTGTTTGTTGAATAATACATTATATTGGGATTACAGTATGGTGTGACATCCACAACAATTAGCGTAGCCCAGTAAAACAATGAGCTTTAGCGATTATTATTTGGTAAATGAGATGCAACACAACTGTTATAAATTCCCCAGCTCACTGGCAAAGTTCTGCTGACAGTCTTTTCTACTTGATAATTATCTGTTAACAGATATAATTATGACTGTGAGTGATGAGTGAGTGTTTACTCAGATGTTTCAAGATCTTAAATGGTTATTATTAGAAAAATAAAACCCAACACATCCATAATTAAGGTGTTACTTCCCCTTTCCTCTTTTTTGCCCCAGGAGCCATGCAGAGCCCACCTCCGCCACCTAGCTCCCTACCCCAGCAGTCTTTCCAGACCCCTCCTCCTCCTGCCATGGGCCAGCCACCTATGCCTCCAGGCCCCCAGTCACCCCCGATGTCCCCTCAGATGTCCCCACCACAGTCGCCCCCAACCAGTATGCCCATGGCAGGTCCCCCAATGGGAGGCATGGGTCAACCCTTCCCTGGGCCACCTCCTCCAGGTGCTGGGGGCTTCCAGCAGCCTGGGCCTGGGCCTGCCAGACCTCCAGGGTACCCTCAACAGCCAGGTAACTGGAGCCTTCACAACAACTAGCTAGATCTCAGTTCAAATCTCAGCCCACAGTACAGGGCAAAAGGATGTGAGAGTTTAGGCAATTCAAACCAACGCCTTACAATTTCCTGTGAGATATATATAGAGAAAATGCCATTAAGCTCATTGCTACTTATATCAATGACACAAGGCTTTTGGATCACCATTTCCTGTGCGTCTGAATGGGTTTCAGCCAACAGTACTTTCATTATATCATCATCTTTCACAAATATTGCACTTCACACCGTAGCTAAATGTTAGTGTATAATCTGCTGCTTTCCCATCAAGGTCAGTTTGGGGGCCAGATGGCTGGGCCCCAGCAAGGCTTCCCTGGGGCTTTCCCTGGGGCAGCAGCCCAAATGGCTGGCCCACCCCAGAAGAAACTGGACCCTGACTCTATCCCCAGCACAGTGAGTAGAGGGCTAATCCTCCTGGGACTGCATACCTTCACATACCAACATACCAAGCATGCCATTCCACCTTTTCTGCCCTGAAAAAAAGTAGCTTTTTCCTCCAAAAGGTCTTTTGAAGGCAACTTAGTTGTCTACTTTGATTACTTCATCGATAATAAAGTATTTGTATTTATTATGTTTATGTGTTGGATAAAAGAAAAATAATTTCTTTCCAAAAAGCAGATGTGTTCCGGGATACCAAAAAAGGGCTGGCCTAGTGTTTGGTTGACAAGGTCATGTTAGTTTATGTTATTAGTTCATGATAAAAAATCTTTGCCTAGTAACTTAAAACTAAAACACAGCTAGCAGCATAATGAATCTGAAAACTACTCACTACTCATCACTGCAGTTTCTAGTCAATCTTTGTCTGTGTGTTTAGGACAGCGTCTGAAAACCTTGGCACATATTTATCACACTTCTAAGAATGAAGATGAAAATATACACTTCTCTATGACTCACGAGCCAATCTGATCTCTTATCTCTATGAGCACTCCAGCTTTAAGATGCTTGTTAATACAGGCCCCAGTGACCGTCTTAACTGCTCTGAAGAGAGGAGACTGTGCTGGAAGGTCTAACTTTGACTCCTCTGTGTTTTAGACCCAAGTCATCGAGGATGACCAAGCAAAGCGAGGAGGGCAGGTCTACGCCACAAACATCAGAGGCCAGGTCCCTCCCCTGGTTACCACTGACTTCACAGTACAGGACCAAGGTAAACCATGACAGCCCCTCACAACTGTTCCTCAAGTACAAATGTTTATATGAAAACGTTTTCAGCAGCCTAACTTAAGCTCAACATCAACAGTAACATCATTCTGAGCCATATCGTCCAGTATAAACATTTCCCTCTCGTTAAATCAGTGGGCTCTAGTTTCCTGCTGGTGCAGGTGCAGGTGCAGGCAAATTGGCAATTTTTGGTGGGCACAAGACTAATTCTTTATGCCCACGCCTATTCCGTAATTCTGTGGCTCAAAAGGAACCTGCTTGCACTGAGATGGGCGGGGTGGTGCAGCTGGGGGGGTGTCAGTACAGATCCACTGGCACAGTTCCATTTTGGTATCCATTTGGGCATAAAATTGCTTGTGCCTCCGCTCGCTCAGTCTAAACGCAGATGCTAGCACTGTGAGCTATTTTTGTGACAGTAGTTGAGATGAAGGAACATGGAAACGTATGCCCAAATTTATATGTATGTCAGGCTATGCATTTAATTTCACTTCGAAGTAAATCTTCAACTGAATGGAACCTTTCAATCAGTTCAATCACACCAAGCTATTTAAGCTTTACACTTGTGGTTATTGAATTCATGTGTGGATCCGACTCTGTCTAAACGCATCCTCACGCACGGAAAACAACAGGGATTCCATGACTGTTATTCAACCTAACTAGGATAACTGAATGCAACCGTGTGCCTAACACACTAAAAGAGAAAAGAACACGTGAGGAGAGTGACAGAAGACTAAATAGTAGTCCTTACATTCGAGTAGAAATCTAATCAACAGTAGCATAGGTTAGCAGTTTCTTCTCAATCTATGATCATCTATACAGAGGTGGGAAGCCATGTCTTTTCGATCTACCAGTCGATCGCATGGGGCCTCTGAGTTGATCGTGGGATGAGTTGGGACAACCCAGACAAAGACATCCATCATTGTGTCAGTCATCCAATCACACTCAGGCTTGCTGGTTTAAACTTGAATCTCAGCGAATCCATGTCCTGGCTGGCTCTTTGGCCTGCCTGCTTTTGTCATGGGCTTTCACTGGGTACCCCGTTTCGCATTTGCATGCTTAGCATGGGACTGGGACAGACACATTCGGGCACAAAGCTTACAGAGGAGGCTGTCCGTGCGCTGAGAGAAGGTTGCCACTCGTCCCGTATGATTAGCTAAATGTTATTTCCTTTATGAATCACCGCCTAACGAAGGAAGGAATGTCCATGGCTTGATAATGTGACAGATAATTTGCAGGCATAAAAGTTGAATTGTAAAATGTGTCACAATGTGTTTCATGTCTCTCATGGAGGATTGTGTGACATGAAAAAACACAACACCCTTCTGGAGAAAGTTATGCTAGCACTGATCCTCCTATCAGACATCACCTGGATCTGACATGTCATGAGACTGGACTTGTCTATCAAATGTTTTTATTCAATGTTTGGAATGTGTGTATGTTAGATGTACTCTTATTTTGCCATTATTACTCAAGACGTCCACTGGCTGAACAGAGGAACATTTTTGGCTAGATTCGAATGCTTGGACTCATTTTTGCTTCTGAAATAAGAGAGAATACAATATTTTGTGTTGTACAATGCATGACCTCTTAAATGTCAAATAACATCTTGATCACTGAGAATTTGTATTGTTTCTTTAGGCTTGAATTTTAAAACTAAGTAGCCACAATTTGATTTGTAGAATATTTTGCAATGGACTAATACACTGGGGTCTAATAAGTAAGTGGAGCAAGCGCCATCAGTATTTTAAAGGTGCCATAATTTAGTTTTTTAATTGTTTCATAATATCAACGGGCATATGCTTTTTCCCCCCAAGATAGTCAGAATTTACACTTTATTATTAATATCAACATATGGACCTATTTTATGTTTGCATTATTCTAATCAGCCAGCCAATGATGAGACTTAAATGTTGCCCACCCCTGATCTATGAGAAGCACAAAACACTCCTCACAGATGGGCACACGCATAGACATTCATTGCTCATACTGAAAAAAATATTTTCGAGCCAGCCCATGTAATAGTCTACACACCAGTCTTCCTCAGGTGTGTGCTGGACTGGCTGTGAGGAAGAACACTGAAGACTGTGAAAAGTCGCATGTTGGACTATCCTTGGTGCTGGCTGCAGAAGATCTCCACACTTTGGCCTTGGCTGAACCTTTTCTTAAGAGCCAGGCATGTTGCTCTTAAAGGGAATGAAAGGAGCTGATTTAATTGGCCATAACTGATGCCAGCCCCAACCCTACCTGCTAATGATGTATCCCTCCAACGCAACCCTTTTTTACAAGTGTGCTGCGCCAGGGATGTGCTTGCATCTCTGGTCTACAAATTACCAAAAATAAGTTGGACACTCGCGTATGCCAGCGCCCTGAGCGTTTAAGCTTGCATCTAGATTCACGAAAGTAGGGTCCCATATGTTTGATGTGCTTTCACTTAAATAGTAATCTTTTCATCTATTGATGTGTTTCTTCTAATAACAAATTAATAAAGGAATTACATGGCTACATATCTAATGCAGAAACGAACGTGTCGTGAAAAGGACTGTGTCCATCCCCTTATTGTAAGAAAGCAATGTCACATTTTTTTTTTTGTCTGTGACAACACTGACAACATTTGCTCTTGTTTATCCTAACCTCTCCAGGCAATGCCAGCCCCAGATTCATGCGCTGCACCTCATACTCCTTCCCCTGCACCGCTGACCTGGCCAAACAGTGCCAAGTGCCCCTGGCTACCATCATTAAACCCTTTGCCACACTGCCGAAGAATGAGGTAAGCTAAGATCATTATGTACAGTGTATTATTATTTACCCCAATTAAACTATGGCGGATGAGAGCATGGCTCAAACTTATGGAATAGTCTCTTCAAATAGTCTGTAATGCATGTTCATTTCAGTACAGTAGCTGAAGAATAGACCAGCACTCTCAGATAATAACCTAATACTAGTTTTGTGGTACATTCCCACCAAACACAGAGGGATCTGCCATTATATACAACCAAGTAAAGGGATACAATATATTATTGAAAGCAGCTCTGGTGGCTCTGTTAGTTTGTGGGGTGCATTATTTTCCCAACATGATCTAAGATAAGAGATGCGATTAGACTTTATTAGTCGCCTTGGGGAGATTTGTCTTTTGACATGCGAGTGTTGCTACTTCTCTCATGTATCTTGGTCCATCAACCCTTTAGAGGGCAAGACAAAAAACACCAGTCACTACTAAGCCATTCTTAGTGTTCATATTCATGTCATGGTGAAGCATTTCTATCCTGGGAGCCATCACTGAGTGGTTTTAAGTATATTAAAATGATGTCAACCATATCCTGTAGTCATCTCAGCAATTATATCTTCAGCCCGTCGAACACTTGTGGAGTTTCTGGAGCGGTGCCTCAGGAAGCAGTTTACACAACCATTACAAAAACACCAGTTTATCGCCCTTTACACAGAATGATGGTTGTCAGTCCCTCCAGCAGAAATCCAGACAGTAGACTCTATGCCAACGTGTACTTAGGTGGTTCTGGAAGCTAGCGGGTGGCCCATTGCTCTATTAAGACACTTTACCGTATCTTGTTGGTGTTTACTTAACTTTGGCAGTTACCTGAAATTTCCAATTGCCCATGGTGTGTAAAAAAAAAAAAAAAGGGCAAAGGGATTAAAGTCGAGAGAGACATTATATGAAGTCAAAGATATGCAGGCATGTTTGAAATTTAAAATGGTATTTGTTCCCCTTGGGTAGTCCATACTTCCTACAAATTCTCTCTTCCCATAACGTGTTCAACTCCTGTTAAAATTTCATTGTCCTGTGGGTGACCTCCACGTGGATCCTGTGTGGTCTAAGAATCCTGCCTTCCATATTCTACACCCCCCCCCCTCCACTCTCCTTGTCCCAGGCGCCAATAGACCTTTTTAGGCAATGTTAGCTTTCTCTCCGTCTCGCTTCGAGCTAATTAGCTAATGTCAGATCCCGTGGGGACCAAGGAAGATGAAAGGGGGTTTATACAAAAGGACTCAAACTTAAGCGCATTGCCTTCTCTGGGTTTGTTCTCGTCCACCGCTAGCAACATGGAGTGTTTCCCCATAAATATGATACCATAATAGTAAAACCTGTTCTTTGCCAAAACGCTCTGCATGTTAGGCCATAGCTCATCGCAGCGCGCTGCAGCGCCGCTAGAATGTTAATAGTATTTGTTTGATTATTTGACAGAATGAGTTCACAGATCTCTTTTTTTCTTGGATATCGTAAACACTTTTAAAGTCCCAATCTGGGATCTTCACATACGTTATTCAAAGGGTTTGATCTGTAGATGGAAATGCAAATCTGAATAGATCTGATTTACCCCGGTGTTTACAAACATTACCAACATAGTCAAACCTTTTTTCAGCCACAAAATACAGTGAATACAATTTAAACCTCATATTCATCTGTTGTCTAGTGTTAGTCTTTGTATCAAAAGCTCAGTCAATCAACTGAAGAATGAAAACATGTCTGCGTTCCTATTTCTTTTTTTGGAGGTGGTGTTACGTTTGGATCACTGATTGGGCATTTAAAATCCCCTTTTGATGCACTGATCTAATAATAGACCCTCTTGGCTGCTTTGATGTGTCTGCAAATGTTTTATAGCGGTTGTTGGAAAACATTTTACTGGACTTGGCTACCTGGCTTATTGTGACACTCAATAGTTTTAAATTAGATTTATTTGAGTGGTGCTATAGACACAGTGTGTGTTGTTAACGTGGCACACTTAAGTAAAAGTGGAGAAAGTGCAAACATTTGATTGTGGAAAGTTTACTCTTCTGTGCATACAGAATGCATGTTGGCAAATAGTTTTCCTTTAGAAAACTTAAAAAAGTTATTGACTGTTCCTACATTTCCGTTCGAGTGACTTTAGTGAGTCTAGATGGCTTTAAGTCTGCCGCTATCGTCTGTGGGGTCACGTACTCGCTCCTCTGTGTGAGAAACAGTTCCTCACTATGATAAACAAAGCAGAAGCCTAGCAGTAACATTCCGCCAAGGATGAACGCTCTGTATATGAATACACCACGCATGTATTTACTGTACATGTGGTATGGAATTAATGATGCAAAAGAGAGAACAGGTCTCTATGTTTATGTGGATGTGTGCTATATTAGACACGCTTTTTCTATATGGAGAAATGACGCACGCTTATCCACAAAGACCCGAGTAAATATCCTTGGAAGAGGAGCAAAGGTATAGAAATGATCACATGACAAATCGGACACTTAGCATCATGGCACATTGAACCTGACACTTCCTTCTCCTGCTGTTGTGTTTTTGTCCTTCCCTTCTCATGTCTACATTGAGCTATTTGCAGTTTCACATCAGACAAAAAAAAGCAGTCTTAAATTTAGATCCAAACAGCAATTTCATTGTCCTCCGTCGGCATATTATAGCCATAAGCAGTTTTATTAATGTCTTAAAGTGTAGTCATTTGTGAAATCAGTGGCCCGATTTCATTAGGGGGTCAGCTGTTGAAAATGTGACACCATCATGTCCTCTCCTGTGGGTGTGTGTGTGTGTGTTCCTCTCCAGACTCCTCTCTATGTAGTAAACCACGGCGAGACTGGCCCCATCCGCTGCAACCGCTGCAAGGCCTACATGTGTCCCTACATGCAGTTCATCGATGGGGGTCGACGGTACCAGTGTGGCTTCTGCAACTGTGTTAATGAGGGTAAGCCAGTATGCAGAGGAAGCCAGCCGTCACTGCCTGAATATGGGGTTCCATATTCTCCAGTGGGCAGTCCACTCCCATGAGTATATACGTATTTTTTTATTTATTGAGATGGGAGGAAGGTTGAGAGGGTGACAGAGTAGGGGAGACGCAGGAGAGTTGTTTCTGGCGGGATTTGATCCCAGGCCAGCAGGGGTACATGTGGTTCCAGAGGTGGGAGGTTTTAACCTCTACACCATCTCCAGGCACTCTTGAGATGTATTTGAGGGCCAAACGGGAAAATAATTTTGTCAACACAGAAATTGAGACTTGAATTGACATTTTGCAGATGGCACGAGTAAATTGCTCTGGTTTGTGCTTTTAATAATGGTAAAATGTATCCGTTTGTCTCATCACAGTGCCCGTTTTCTATTTCCAACATCTTGACCACATGGGTCGGCGGGTGGACTTCTATGAGAAGCCTGAGTTGTCCCTGGGGTCCTACGAGTTCTCTGCCACCCTGGACTACTGCAAGGTAAGGGACGATAATCACACAGATAGCAGTATGACTCTCACTGGTCAGTGGATACAAGCTGTTAGATTCAAATGTACACTTGCTGACGCAAAGTCATACTGACTGACTTCAATGCAACTTCATCATAGGAGTATGGAAGAGTGGCACAAAAAATATGTGTCAACTCAGTTTAAATTAGAGGGCTCCCTCACAGGAGTTTTTCATCCCATAGACTGATATGGAGAATAAAAGTGGTTAGGATCTACAGCCTTGCATGAGTGATTTTTTGCAGCTCCATAGGGGCTGTTTTTTATTTGAATGGTGACAGCACAGCAGGGCACAGGCAAACTGGCAAAGCGATGAGTTACTCATTCGACCGACATGTGACTTGAGAATCTGTACTCTGTTTATTAATATGTGGAAACTGGCTCTGTGGGCCAGCTCCTAAACAAAAGGTGAGTTCCTTGTAGTAGACTGCAACCATGGAAACATAACAATGTCCTTAACCCCCCCCCCAATTCAAGTGAGTTGACTGAACTGAATCATAGAAGTGTTATAGGAGGGTGATTCAGGGGGCTGGATCCAGGCTACCCCCCCCCCCCCCCCCCCCCAAC
>OMKL01048689.1:0-14884 GCA_900302295.1 Parasudis fraserbrunneri
TTAATCTAATCTGCGCCTCGGGATCCGACTATAAACCGGGCGTAAATCCACCCATTTACCCCTTCCTCCAGGGGTTAATTGCTTTTCTACAACAGTTAGACTACTAGATATTATTAAAAAAGACACATAGTTGTGAAATGCAATCGATACAGAAAAATGCGGTCCCAAGCGGGATAGATCGTGTGATTTACCCCACAAAATGGAGGTCACGTGACGCTTACTAGCCAATCAGAATCATGGATCCAGACCCTGCTTATTTTAACGTTGTAGAAATTGGATTATACCATGGGATAATTTAAGTGCAAAACTGGTACCATGGCGATACATGACTTGTACCATGGCAGCACCATGGTAAACCTGAAATTACCATCAAACTACCGTGATGCTTTTTTGTAAGGGATAGATCATTGGTTTTGAGCTTACCAAAACCAAATATGTCACAGACCTTTTCAGGGGAATGCTGTTGCATGTTTATATTGTGAAGTTAGAAAAGGTCTTCATTATTGTATTTCATACTTTTGTAACTGGGGAGTCTCTCCCATCAGTATCATTGAAATTAACCAAATCATCATGGTGAATATAATAAATGATTAAAGTCATTGGTTCCCTTATTTGGTGTTTGCAGGTGTTTGCATCAGATGCCGATAGTGGCATGAATGGGCAGATTGAGTACTCCATCGTGTCTGGTAACCATAATGATGCATTCATCCTGGACTCTGCGCGTGGGATCCTTGCTACCAATGTTTTACTGGACCGTGAGATCACCTCTTCATACAAGTAGGTTGATGCCACCATTTTGTGTAACTGTTTGCATTTGTATGAACACAGTGAATTTACTTCTCTTTACAAAATCAGCTCCAATAGGAAGTCTATCCCAACTCCAATAGTTACAGTTAATGAACATCTAATTACTATAAACACAACATATCAATACAGTGTCTTTAAAATTCCATCTAAAACATTAGGGCCAGATTGCGGGACAAAGATGTTGTGTCTTTGATTCTGATTTTGTGTGTGTCTCATGGTATTGCAGGCTGGTGCTGCAGGCCACAGACAGGGGGAGCCCTCCTCTCAGCAGCACCGCCACGGTCAGGGTCCAAGTGGTGGATATCAATGACAACAGCCCTGCCATCCCCGCCATGGAGCCTGTGGTGATAGCAGAGAGTAAGCAACCAATCCCAACTTCTTCCACGCTCCCTGCCTGATTTCAGGACAGCATCTCATTAGGAACTCAACAGATCTGATGTATATCTATGAGATATATGTTAGCTATCTGTCTGTCTATTCTGAACTATTTACTCACTACGAAATATTATTTCATATTTGGGAGTATTAATTTATGATAAAATATATTAATCTTTGCACTCTAACATAGTCTGCTTACTTTGAAATCGAATGAATTATGATTTGTCTGTAGATCTCCCAGCAGGCTACATGGTGACTCAGGTGCTAGCCAACGATGTGGACCTCAGCTCGGTTATCACCTACAGCTTTGCGGACAACGCCAGCACCGACGGTTGCTTCGCTGTCGACCGCTACACTGGCGTGCTAACTCTGACTCAGGCCCTGGACTACGAGGAGCAGACGGAGCACGCTCTGACGGTCTGGGCATCAGACTCCCTCCACCAAACCTCAGGAGAGGTCAGGGTTCAGGTGCTGGATGTGAATGACAACGCTCCAGTTTTCTCCCAGGTCTCCTACCAGGTACACAACTCTGATGCCATGGTGATAATAAGTTCAACAAAAGAACTGGCGTATGAGTCAGGTCAAAGTATAACAGGTGCTGACCCAAAAATTGCAAAAATAGCAAATTAATTCATCAGCACTCACAATGAGTGATGCTTTGCTTTGTTTCTTTAGGTCAGTGGTCGACATCTCACATCGGAATGAGAATGATGTAGCTTTGTTTTTCTGTCCTGTCCTCACCACATTTTGTACTGCCTACTAAATATTTTACGAAATAAGTGGATTATAGCTGCTTCTCTTTTGTAAATGCTGCATGGAATTAATGGATATTAATAAACCTATGTTGATAAACATATAATTCTTTAAATTCATAAGTAAGGTTTTCATAAGTTGCAGCTCCCAAGGTAGACTTTTTTTCTGGAAAAATGGCTCCTACTGTCAAAAAGGTTGCCAACTCCAGGTTAACACTATTTTAACAATGTCAGATTTAGTGAGTACCCTGTGTGAACCTGAAGAAGCCATGATGCGAAATGTAATGTCCAGTCTTGTGTTTTATACAACATATAAGAAATCAATTTTAAAATGTCAGTCTGAATACTCCTGGTGTGTGCTGGATTACTTTTATCTTTTATACTCTATTGTTAAAATATTGTGCAATTACTGTAAATAAGACATCAGACATAGTTCCTATGCACTATGATAAAATATCAGAACCACAGACAGGACTAATGCATGCTGATCATTCTGCAGATATAACAGCTCATTCTTTGATTCTTCCTCCAGGTGGAGCTTTCAGAGATGGCCTCAGCCAACACACTAGTCCTATCTGTGTCGGCCACGGACAGAGACTCTGGGCTCAATGGCAAGGTCTTCTACAGACTCTTATCATCTCCTTTTCAGGGCTTCTACATCCATCCAGACAATGGTAAGACTAGCTTTAACTGTTATTGAAGTATGTTCAAATATTTCAACTTGAGTGAGAAATTTGCCTGGAGTGATGAAGCAAATGTGGGCATATATTCACAATGAATATGAAATAGACAATTGTAAATGTGCTGTAGTCTACAGATATTGAATAGGTTATATTTATAAATGGTCCAGTTTTGTATTATATTGTATTGTAATCACCCCTGTCCTGTCCAGAAGGATATTAGATCTCTCTAATAGTGAAAATTTGATTATATCTCATTTCATTTTACCTAGTGACCCCAAACTAATGGTTGAAGTTTTGCTAGTCTATTGTTCAAGTTCAATGGTCAAATTCATGTGAGTAAAGCAAGACTAAATGTATTGCCGTGGTCCATCTGAACATACTGTTCGACATAACATCCTGGCACAGGTTGCACACTGGATTTCACATCGACAGGGAAGCACATGCAAGGCTGTATCTGTGGCTATGGTACAGAGATGAAACAACACTGTTTATCGCCAGTACATGCCCTCCAACACACTGAGTACTCTGAGTGTGAAGTAATTGCTCCCTTTCACTGGCGCTATTTACGTAATATATTTTTCATGGACTGAGACCATTCTCTTCAGCATACCCAGACCACAGGGCCCAAGGAGGAGGTCTTCCAGAATTCAAGGCTGATTCTATATATCTTGACTGTGACAAAAGGGGGAAAAATCTCTTCGAAATGTGCTCTGCTTAATCCATACACATCATGCTGTCAAATGTTGCAAAATATTTAAAGCTATGGGGATATGCTCTCCAAGGTTCATGTCTTAAGACTGTCTGGCAGTCTGATTTCCATATTCATCTTTAATATGCCCTCATTTACAATCCATTTTTCTTGCACAGCTGGACTTATTTTATGGCTTGTGCTTTAAAGTGGCGCATGCCAACAGAAATGCTTTGCCCAGCCTGTACAGCTCCACGTACGGCATCGGAGGTTATCCAGAGCATTCACTCTGCCAGTGGCACTCTGTTTCTCCCTTGTTTATCTTTTTACAGGCTTGGATGTGCAAACAAGTGATGCAGACAGGGAGAAAGAGAAGGGGATTAGATTGAATAGAAGAGACAGATGATGAGAGGTCATGGATATCATGCTCTACTAAGGAGCCATGCCTCTCCTATTATCTCCCATTTAAACGTCATTGCACTCCCAAAGCCCATGAGTGAAGGAGAGAAATCCATCAGAGTTTAGGCTGAGACCAGTACTCTGCAGAACTGGCTCGCGTCTCTTTTTCACTCAAGTGTAATTTGTAGGCTCTTCTCTTGTTCGAGACCCAGAATTTTACATCTGAAAAATGCATTTGCTGTGTTTTGTGGTGAGGGTTACTAATGGGAAGTGAAGTTTGGATTTGCATCAGTATTGAATAGAGCTTTCAGAACTTTAACTTCTTAATCTTAATCACCAAATATTTGATATGGTGCTTTCTTCTGTGGTTCCCCAGTTTTCCGTGCTTATGTATTTCACAACTGTGAATTGTGTTGCTTTAGGACTTGAATATTACTTCAAGGCAGCTGTGGCACTAGATTGATTGGAAATAAATTGGTAGTAATATTTCTGCAAGGCCTGTTATGATTACAACATAATAATAATAATATTAATAATATAATATAATATCTCAATATACAGTATTATGACACAAGCAAACATTTTTGTTGTTCTTATTCACAAGAAAAACTAAAGAATTCCGGGAACATTGTGTAGCCCATGGAGTTTATAAACTTAAATTGATTTGTCTAACATCGCAGAACTCAGTTGCCAGGACTCTCTTCTTGTAAAGAGAGCTAATATAAATAAGCTTTCCTGGTAAAGTAGGCATTCCTCCAGCAACATTTTATATAACATATGGTCTGTACAATACTGTAAGATCCACCATACAGTGGTAAGTTCATTAAGGTTTCAGAGCCATTCTCTTGTACAGCTTTAGCCACACTAAGGCAGTTATCAAGAGGACACAAGTTTGAGTGTGGATGGATCAAAAGTTTAATATTTTGAGAAACATGCCTGTGGCAGTTATATATTCAAGATGAATGTTACCCTTCACTTCAAAAACAAAAAAAATCTATTTTTAAAGCAGCTTAAAGGTATCCAACAGAGTTTTCTTGGAAACAGCTCGCTTTTGTTTATATTCACATTTCCAACCAAATAGACAGCGTTTTCTGTTGTTGTTCTATAGTCTACAAGCTGAATAAATGTCCTACCTCATAAAACCTCTGCAAAGTCCATTTTTGCTCTGGCAATGTTTATATCCCATCCGTGTTCAGTTGCACTTTGGGTTTTGGCAAAGTTGTAATGAGTCCGACCTCCTTTGACTGACAGGCAGTTACTGGTATGGTATGCTTGTGTGTCCTTAAGCGTGTGCGTGATACACAATTTTCAGGGACCCCATTTCTCCTACTGTGCGCTATAGTGGCAATTTCATCAACTAGTGGTCAAAAACTCCATTGGATACCTTTAACAGAAAAAAAATGAATGTGAATATATGCCATTAAACACTTTAAATAAAATAATGAAACTTACTTGGCTTGCAGGGTCTGTGTTCAGCAACAAGCCCCTAAAGGCCATCACTAACAGCAACCTGATCCAGCTCCTGGTAGAGGCCAGAGACGGGGGTGACCCTGTGCGCTCTGCCGTCACCTCCGTAGATGTGGTGGTTCGGGACACCAATGACCATGCTCCTGTCTTCCATCAGGACACCTACACACTCACAACCCCAGAGGATACCCCCACAGGCACCACCCTACTCACCCTCTTAGCCGACGACCAAGATCGGGCCCCAGAAAACAAGCACCTGGACTATGCAATCGTAGGGGGAAATGAAGAGATGAGATTCTGTCTGGAGATGAACATGGTTCAAGTTGAGAACCAGCATAAGAGTGTAGCAAAGCTTGTTCTGTGTAAGCCATTAGACCGTGAGACCACAGAGAGCTATTTGCTAACAGTGAGGGTGTCTGACCGAGGAATACCCCCGCTGAATAGCTCCACGGCCATTAGGGTGAGCGTGACAGATGTCAATGACAACGCCCCTGTGTTTGCTAGTGTCGAGTACCACGCCCAAGTGAGTGAGGGCAGCGTAGTTGGCACCAGGCTGGTCCAGGTGAGCGCTCAGGACCCTGACCTCGGAGTCAATGGCCTGTTGCAATATGACATCATCTCAGGGAACAGCAAGGGACACATGAAGCTGGACCCTCGCTCCGGCCTGCTGGAGGTCAATCATGCTCTCGATTATGAGGAGGATGCTAAATATGCCCTGACCATACAGGCGTCCGACGGCAGCAAATCCTCGGGAGAGCGTAAAGTGGCTTTCGCTGTAGTCTTCATCACAGTCTTGGATGAGAATGATAATTCTCCATACTTTATGTTCCCCATGGTTAATTGTTCTGTGTTGGAGAACCTCCCTGCCTTTACCCCTGCCTGTTCTGTCCATGCTGTTGACAATGACTTAGGACCCTATGGCCAGCTCACCTACTCCATCCTATCCACCTGCTTCATGGACTATGGCAGTGGCAGCCCCGACAGGAAGGAGGCATTTGCCATCGACTCTCTCACAGGCGACATCCACACTAGACAGACCTTTGATTATGAACGTGAGAGTGAGTACTGCTTTGTGGTGGAGGCCAGGGACAAGGGCCACAAGGCGGCCACAGTCAGAGTCCAGGTGACCATCAAGGGAGTGGATGAGTTCAGCCCCGTCTTCACCCAGAGACGGTACAACTTCCTCCTCCCTGAGAACACCAAGCCAGGGCAGACAGTTGGCTATGTGATGGCCATGGATCACGACAGCGGTGTGGATGGGTTGGTGGAGTACTCCCTTGTAAACCCCTCCCCGTTTTTCTCCATTAACAAAACAATTGGTGCGGTCTTTGTGTCAGGACCTGTATATCGGAGGAGAGGCAGCCATGGCAGAGAGAACATAGTGGAGCTGATGGTGTCTGCAGGCAGCCCCAGGCTGGACTCCAGAACCACCACCTGCCTAGTGTCCATTAACATCTCTAGCTCGGCAGAGGCGCTCACCGGGGTGCCCCTCAACGTTCACATGGTCAGTCTGTGTGTGTCGCTAGCCATGTTTCTTCTCCTCCTCCTCATCTTCGTCGCATTGGTCCTTAGGTACAAGATCAAAGAGGCTGCCATCAAAAAGGCTGCTGCCATTGCTGCTAACCTGAACCACAGCACAGGCTCATTCAGCAGGTCCAGTGGCCAATCACAAACTGGCATCTGTCTGCAGGAACTAAAGAGGCCAAATGGCGTATTGACAAAGCAAGATATATCCAACCCTTACAGGCATTCAGACTCAAGTGGGCGTGGCTCAGCAGAGGGTGAGACAGCAGAGGACCAGGAGATCAAATGGATTAATGAGTACCCATGCCGTAAAAGAGCTGGATCTATGCAGAATAACAAGAAGTCACAGGTTCCTGACTCTGCCATCGCTGGGGACTCTGACCATATCTCCATCCACTCTGTGGGGGAAGGGCCAGAGGCTATGGACTCCATCACTACAGGCTTGGCCACAGGGATGGCCAGCGTGGAGAGCCTCCACCACTTCAAGGAGGAGGGAGGGGGTGAGGGGCCCCTCCTGGGAGTGATCAGAGTTAGGGATATGGAGGAGAGCGTGAGGATGAGAGGGTACGTCCCACTCTCAGAGAGCCATGGCTTGGGATCTCTCACCTCCTTGTTGTGCCCAGAGGAGCAGCTCCATGGTAGCTATGGCTGGGACTACCTTTTGGACTGGGAGCCAAGCTTCCAACCCCTGGCCTCAGTCTTCACTGACATAGGAATGCTCCCTGATGAGGAGCTCCAGGGTGGATATGAGGAGTTGGCAGCCGAGGTGAGCTGTTTCATGCACCCGCCACCACTTATAACAGGTGTGGCCCATCCTGGCATCAGAACTGTCCCCCCACGGATGCCTGGGCGCATGGCTCCCCTGAGCAGGAGGCCCTCTTACCCCAAATACGCCTATTCTCCCCTGGCCAGGAACACAGGGCTCACCCCCTCAGCCATGACCCCTAGTTTCTCCCCTTCATTGTCTTTGCTCACCATCAGGACCCCCAACGCCTCGCCAGTCATCTCAGACACTGGAGTGGGTGGCATCAGACTGGACTCAGGACCCCTCACTGCCAGCCTCTTGGAGGCGGAAATACAGGTGTAGAATGTGAAACGGAAAATGTTTTGACACTGAACTGATGCATGATATTCAATACCATTTTCCTTTCTCAGTTTGTAGGTATTTCATAATGTATTAACTTGAATCTAACTTTTGATCTTCATAATCATCTCAGTGTTTCTGTATGATAAAATGTTGAACATTTTTAAGGAAATTGTCTTCTGGCACATGCTGTATTCACTGGACATTATATAATCTAGATTCATGAGTAAAATCGGGCAAAGTTGTCGTATGAACAAAATGTACTTGTACTGTATAATGACTTCCATTGAGGTTCATTTCATAACTTGCTTCTGTAATAAAGCTAATGTTTGGAAAAGCCTGAACTCTGTCTTGCATTACTATCTCACACTGCAGTGTTTTGAACAAGAGCAGATGTTTGAATCAGCAATTAAAAAAATAAATGTTCAGTCATAAATATGTTTGTACCGTATGTGCAGAAAATGAAACACTTCGTTATTGCAGTTGGTTATAGTTTTTAAATGGGAAAATATTCCAATAATGAAAGGAGGGAAAAAGCAGCCTTGTCTAGTTCAGCGGTTAACACCATCGCCTTGGATTTGCACAGACTGCATGTGTTTACATTTTGACCCATGCTTTCTTTTACCCACTTTTAACTTTATTCTACTATTAATTTGACCATTCTTCTATTAAATACACCCTAAAAAGTATTTTCATGTGTTATTCCTAAGGTTTTGGACAGTTCAGTCATAATATGAGATATTGGCACATGCTCTGGTTCACACTTGTTAGCAATGAAAAAGTTCAAAGACACATTCCATGATTCCACAAAGTCAGTTTCCAACTCATTATCAATGGATCAGCTCCAGCCTTTTTGTCTTGATGATTTCTCAGAATGTGTTTGTATGCTATGGACACCTTGTTTTTAAACAGCACTTTATTACGTTATGTGTACAATTTTAAAGGAACTGAATTGTGTACATTTTAAAATTAATAAATGTGTAATCAAAGTTACAATGAAGAATGTTAACTTTTTTCTGTAATTTCACAGGTTGAACATTTCACAAACTGAACACCAGTACTGATGATTTCATTCCAAGATCATTTATTGACTTGTGCATGTATGTTGTTCTTTTTCACTGAATTGAATTGATTTCTCAGTATGGTGAATAAACATACAATGGAAATAAAATGTTCCTCTGATCCACTCCTGTGCTTGTTGGGATATTATAAATTAGACAAGGAAAAGTCTTGAATGAAGTCATGAGTAGTATTAGTAGCCCAGGCTACAACATGGAAAACAAACCACATGAGACTTAATTGTGCTTCCCATGGAGGTTCATAGTGGAGAAGCTATAAGTCCTACTCTTTAAAAATCTGCCTTAAAACACTATGATAGAAGAGAAATCTTGGTTTCAGTGAGCATTCTTCCCCAGACCCATTTTCCACTTGGCCACCCTGAGTGTTCCTTTAACACAGTATTCAAGACTCATGTGAAACAATGGTTTGAATCAGTTTCTAATGCATTCCAGATCGGGGAGGGGGGGTCTTACAAGAGGAGTACAATCCCCTGGCTAATAGTACTGTGTCTAAAAGGGAGGGCCAAAATTTGAAAAGGCCTAAAGTGAAGATCTCAGAGGCCAAAGAGACTTGCTGCTTCAAGTTTTACTTTCAGTGGAGTATGGTGCACAGTGTCTGACATGACACTTCATCTTGTGCCTTAAACTATCCACGTACTGTCTGAGATCATTCCACCATAAACCGTACAGTTCTGAAATGCAGTACTATGTGTTCTCTCTAAAGGTTTGAGGAGTAACGTTATGGTGCTTGGGTCATGTCTGACCAAGCCTGAAGGATCAAACACTCTTCTTGAATTTTACACTGCTTGGCTTGGCTTTAGAACAGCCCTATTGATGAGCTGCTTCCTCAGATTTGGTTGAAGTGATGGAAATAATGCATCAGTTGTTCTGGTGTTGGAGGCTAACGGTGCTTTCAAAGATTTGGCTCTGTGATACATGAAACCTCCTGGTGATCACAGATCTTTTTATTGGCCTAGTGTTCACCCATATACCCAAATGGTTCCTCAAGCCTTTTGCTCTCAATGATGAATACTAGAAGTACTGTATGTATTGTCCAGAGTCAGCGCATTTCAGAGCACTCCTGATTTATGAATTGCTGAAATTTTATTGGATGGATGTTGATGTTGAAATTGGCTTATCTTCCCACAATGAAGGGTCTCAATTATTTCTTTCAAATGGACCTTTTCATTCTCCTAATTTTCACCTTTCAACAAAAACATTCTGTGTAGCATACTCATGGCACATGGCTTCCATGTGGCCACAAAAGCTACTTGCGAGTGATACAGCAAAATCCCTTAACAAGTTGATTTCATTTTCAGCCTTTTACCCGTTTATTGTCTAAAACAGTTATCCGAATATCCAAGAATTTCACTCGTCCAAGAACAATAAAGAAATAGGCAATTGGACATGGCTCCACCTGGTCTGCTGCTCATTCAGAACTGCTATATATGCCGGGAGAAGCAGAGGTCTTCATCAGATAGTTTAATAAAGGATAATAAACAGTAAGCCCTGAGCCATGAAGTGTGTGCTCTGCACATAGGCACTGATAGGGTTGCATTATTTATTGATTCAGTTCAAGGTCTCTCTGTAGCTATCTGCTGGGTTGGTTTTGACAAGCTCTGCGCCCTTCTATATTTGTGATTTCAGCGAGTCCTTGGCCTCAGGAGCATGGCGAGAGATCTCTCTCCATGTCATGTGATCTGGCCAAACAAGCATCTATGTGTCTCAGCACATAGTTCAGCAGGCAGAGTCCTTAGTGCTGGAATAATGAACTCCTCTGTGCAGTCCTCCATGTCTTCCTAACATACCTGTCACTCAATCGGCCAACAGTGTCTGGAACAGAGACAGGAGGCCTGGGCATTGTAGCAGTTGCGTGATAGGGTTCTTTTGGTTTCACACTGAAAATAATTTTACCTACAGTATTTAATTGATGCTCTGCATTATAGGCCTTAAATAATCTATAGCTGTCAGCTGAGTCCCCAATGAAAACGTCAGAGAGGGAAAGATTGTTAATGGACCAGGGAGCGCTAAGCAGGCACAGTCAAAGCAAGCCAATCAAACAAGGATTTCCTCCTTGAAGCATAATGCATGATTATCTGTCTTAGATCAGCACTTGTCTGCTTTGATCACAGCTTACATCAGAGCTTCCTTCCAGAACTGTCTTTCTTTGAAAAGGTAAATAAAAATATCGCCTTGCATCAGACAATCACCTTATGGTCTTGCTCATGCTGGTCTGATATTCTGTTGGAAGGCGATGCATTGTGACAAATTCAACACAGCTGCACTCACATTCTGGCTTAAACTTAATCCTCATCCCTTCGTACTTTCTATACAGAGATGTACATTGGCCTATAAACAAGTTCTACATTGCGGTCGCTGGCTTGTGACTCGGGTTCCAAAGCTGGGTCATACACTTTAAGAATTTAGATTCCATTCACTTCACAGAGCAACAATTTTGGAGGAGGGAAATGTACAGTCTGGTGACAAGATATTTCATAATGATTTGTTTATGGACTGTTTTCAAATCTAATTACAACTAGAAGAATGCACTTAGTAGAGTGCAGACCTCCGCCAGAGCCTAACAATCTCCCCACTTTACCATTACTTCCACATCCAACATTTTACTGGATAGAAGACAGAAAAAATAGTTGCCAGTCTCAACAGACCTAGGCTATAAATCCATATGGTGGTGCTAGAGAAAAGGTCACAGGGTCACTAAATTCAACAGGTTTCTCCCTCTTGGGGTCATGAATATTCACAGAACATTTTGTGACCGTACGACCAATGGGTCAGGAAATGCACTCATTTGAAAATTGAAAGTTTGGTTGAGACTGGCAACTGCTAGAGGAAAGGGCACAGGGTCACCAAAATTAAAGGGTTTCTTTGTCTAGTAGTCATGAATATTCACTGCAAATTGTATTAATTTACAACTAACAGGTCAGGAGATGTGAAACCAACACATCTTGGGCATATTACTGGTATATCAAATATTTTCTATTTATGGAATGGGAACTGGCGCCCCAAATGTGTGACTCACTGGTCAGTATTTAACAAAGACACTAAAAGCAAACATGATCTAACTAGTTTCACACGGTGACCTAGCCTTTGTTGGCTTAACTACAAGGAAATACTGAGATTGTAATTATTTATTGTATTTATGTTTTGCTGCCTGATACCTCACAATCCTCCAAAATGCATATTTATGTTTAGTCAAACTGGCAGTTTGAAAATATAATTGCCTGACCTGACCCAGGGTTGTTATGGTTTAGTTTTATGTGAACAGTGGGTTATCACCTACATTTTTACTTAAATGCTAACAGGAGTATGTTTACCCTCGAGTATGTAATACAGATTTGTATGGGCTGAGCATAGATGTTCATTACAGTTTTCACCATATGTATTTCGTAATAACCCCCAAGATATTTGTTCATTTCAATCTGTTTATTTCATGGCCATCTCAGCCACTGGCTTGCTTTTCATGAGATCAAAGAATTTGTGTCAATATTTTGAGAATAAATTCCCACATATAAACTCTGTTACTCTGGAGGTTTTTAACTTTACAGTTAGTAACAACATTAAGATGTTGGGCAGGACCACATGGATTATTATAGGCTACTCAACAAGGAATGAAAATATTCGCTGTTGACAACTTGGGGGGGTAATACTGCTATTTTCCTTCAATATGGTCATCTACATTTGAGATATACTTTAATAATCACTGTTTTTGTTGTTATTATTATTATTATTATTATTATTATCCTAGTTATAAATTAAGTTGTCACAGGACATACTGTACATTTGCACTGAATTTCATAGCATATGAACCACCACCCTACACATTAAAGGTACATGGCAGTTTGGATGTACCATAGGCCTTATAATCTGTTTACTGTCTTTCAGCACCATCGTAGCCAGGAAAATAAATGATGTCTACTCCATCATAAATCACCACTAGGCTGTTTAACACCACACAATCAGCATATGTGCAGAGTCTACACATCGTTGCCAGAAATCTGTAAGTGGATGTTAGTGTAAGACCTCTTGCCCCCGTTGAAGCAATATTGTCACATTGAGCACGCCTTGTGCTTCATTTGCAAGCTGGAAACAATCCAAAAGGTATTCTGTTTTCTTTCTACTTTCCGTGTTTTTCTGCTTCAAAACAAAGTAACATAGCTGACTAGCAGCTGGGGAAGAAAATATTAATCAGCGCCAGCATGAATTAAAACTGAGATTTATTCTAATATGACTGGAAGAAGAATGGACAAAAGTTTATAGCTTTTATATATGCTAGAATTCTAACTGACCACATACTTGCACTGACCACTGCTATATACTTTAATGCGCACCACTAAATGGCAAGTCCATTTACATAAAGAATCCATTACAGAATAGCAATGTAAAAGAGTGGGCTGCCCTCAGTGACCATAGCTTACCTCAGCCCTTATCAAAACCATGTGGAACATCCTTTCTATGCTTTTCAGATGTTTGACAAGCGTGTGTGGAGACACATGCCAGAGAGCACGGCGGTGCCTGTACCTGATGCAAATTAATACAGACACGATGTGGGATTGATACAGACACGACGTGGGATTTGCTGAACAGAGCACAGAGCCCTGCTGGGAAAGGGTTTTTGAAGTGGGGATACTCACAGACAGCGTGTAGAAGCTGCCTTGCTGTTTAGTTTATTGCTGCCAAGCTCTTATCTGAGGTCTGTTTTGCATGTTATACCTTTTCTCTCTCTCTTTCTTTCTCTCTCTCTCTTTGAGGAGTATGGGCAGTCCACACCACTTAGTGTTTTCTCTTCATTGAGACAATAGGAGACAGACTAGGAGAGACACGGGAGAGATGGTTCTGGTAGGATTTGATCGCAGGCCAGCCAGGGTACATGTGGTTCCAGAGACGGAGAGGTCTTAACCACCACTGCAGCACCTCTCTGTACACATTATATCTCCACTGGTGGGGGCATTCCGATCCTAGACGTGAGCTTAGTAAGCCCAGACCCAGAGCCCACCAAACAGCCATGACATTACAGTGGAGGCCTTCCCTGGGAGCCCAACGGGCCGGGTCAGGACCCCCAATCAGACACGTGGTCAGTCCCAGAGACCCCAGAACTGCACGGGGAGGGGGAGAGAGAGCTACGTTGGAGTAGGGGGAGCAGGCAAGGGAGGGTCAAATAGGGCTTTGGATGGATGAGGGAGCCTCAAGCATCACATTTGGGTCCAATCACTTCAGTGATGTTTTTTTGGTCACAGTATATAAAACAGATGGACCAGCAGTTGCAGGGGTGCAGTTCTTCAGTATAAAGACTCCGAGTGGAAAAAGTGGTATATTTTTGCTGTTCAAGTGATTGATCTTGCTTTGTAGTTTTTATTTCTCTGAAACTTGTTTTTCTCTTTCTTTGTATTTCATATCATGGGAAATATAGCATGGTAAAATGACTGAATGACCTAAGCCTTGAATTTCTTCTGTTTTAAGTCCAATGGAAATTAGATTTATATGACCGTTATTCTTGAGAACATGTCCATATCCTACCTACTCATACATTCAAAAGTATATTTATACTACAGTATGTTTTTGGTTAACTTTATACTATTTCCTTCATTCAGAGCCCCTCAGCTTGAAATACTGCTAATTGCAGACATGAATATTCATGCAAAGAAAAAATAATGTGATTCACCATTCACTGTCATTGTTGACAGTGAATTGGCTAAATTCAAACGATGCCACATCCAGTGACATCACTGGAGGATTATTCCCAACCAACAACACCACATGAGAGACATGGACACACATGTTTCCCCCACAGCTTTAGGGTTGCAATATGTCACAGATGAACTGAGTATGAAACTTGTAATTCCGTGAACATCCATTATAACAACATTGTTGACTGACACGAGATAAGATAATTTTTCCTGTTTTGATTTCAGTTGGACTTTAAAGTGATGATGTACCAATTAGACTCTTATTATATAATCTTTGGATTTCATTCTAAAATGGATTCCCTTTTCTAATTTTCGTTCAGCCAAGCCCCCCCCCCCCGCAGC
>OMKL01048690.1:0-14329 GCA_900302295.1 Parasudis fraserbrunneri
TGTATGTCGCCTAAAGCATTTGTGGGTTGAATAATCAGCTGGCTTATAGTAGTGATAGCACAGTTTTCTTATCATTGTGATGAGCTACATGAGAACAGTCATTACAAATATCTGTGATGCGCCTGTAAAAAAAAGAAAAAAAAAGAAAAAGAAGACAACACTAAACTGCATGTACTACTCAGTCAACTGCGACCATTCAAAACAGATTAACAACCACAGCCTTGACAACAGGAGCGCAACACTGCAACACGTGGAGGTTATTTGTTGTTGTAACATAGATGTTACAGTTACAGTACCAGAACAAACACGGGCAAAACCTCCAAACAGGATACACCTGTTACTGATACAGGAAGACACTGCCAAGGCAAAATAATAATGTTTCATGAGGACAATGTTAATCTGTTAATATACATTAGCAGACCACCAGCTACATGGTATAACCTCGCCAAAACGACGATGAAACATGCAGCTGTCCTGGCAATGCCACAGAACCCTATTCAAGAACCCAACTCCAGCTGTAAACACCTACACAGTAAAAACTGAAAATGAACAAATCAATTACTTACGCTTATTGCCATGACGATAGGAATCAAATCCCATGCCAGTGGAGTGGCCTGGACACAACACTAGAGGAAAGCCATACTGTACATCTAAAAGAGCAAGGCCCTATTGCCCCCCCAAAAAAACAAAAACAAGCAGATAAGTTAACGGTGGCAAACATGGGAAATGCCAGTGGGTGGAGAGTGAGCCGCGGAGCAGGAGCAAGAGTGCGCTTGGCCCCAAGAGCAGGGATTAGGGAGGGAGGCGTGGGTGGTAATCTGCCCGTCACAGAAGCATCATCCTCATGTCAAGTTCAACTCGGCACACAAGGCAGAACAATCTCTCTGCCTGGGGAGTGGTTTAAAAAGCACTCTCTAAATCCCAACGCCAGCCACAAAAATAATCTGCCTAGTGAAATGGTAATTTTTCCCCAGCACTAACACTGTTTTAAAATATTTAATAATGTGGCACTTTTAAAAATTGTGTTTGGGCAATCTAAAAGATTGGGGAGTTTTGGTCACGCTATTATCACACAAATGGAAATGGAGACATATCACACTCCTGTAATCCTTGTCCTACTTTGTTTAGTGTGACGTTGTAGTTTTTACACCATGCAATGTCATGCCACTTTAAGGTTCCCAGAAAAGTTTCAAGTGGTCATCTTTACTTGCTAAACCGCTCTAAATGTAATTTTTCACTGGCAGTTAATAAACACTGTCATTACAAAAAAAAAAAAATCATTGTTATTTCTTTGAAGGTACCACTGAGAGAGCGACTTGCGCAGTAGCAAAAATATAATCTAATCTCCATCAATCTTAGCATCAAAGAGCCTGTCTCACCGTCCTGATCTGCATGTGATCGCCCACTGTCCCTCAACCACCACCCGCAGCCCATAGGTTCAGAATCCTCTGGCTCGGCACCCTTGGTCCCCTTGGACAGCCAAACAGACACAGTCAGACCATCCCTGCCAACCCAGCAGGGGGCCAGTTACCCCTAGTCCATGATCAGTGGGAGACACTTCCCATTTCCTCTCCTCCCAGCACCCCTGCCTACCGGTTTGGCCATCGAGCATCTTTTTTCAGGAGCATGTTCGATCGTCTTTTTGGGAGTATTTTTTTTTTTTTTTTTTTACTGAATGTCCTAAATTGGCCAACAGGATTCTGGTTTTTGGCTTCCTTCTGGAAAAGGGTGCCTGGAGAAGTGCGTACCGAGGCAGACAACAACCTAGTTTCCTCCCAACGTCTCTTCTTCTCTCCCCTCTACATCAGGAATCCTGGCTCCTCAGTTCATCGGCCACCACAGGGGGCTTACACAGTCCTGGCATGACGCCAGCATAGGTCAACCACTGCGAGATGAGCGCTAGACCTCTGGCCCCTAGGAGATTGAGCGCGCTCAACCCCTGCCCATGGCCAGAGTGATCAACCTCAGCGCCGGCTGAGGGCATGCGCTCCGAGTGTATCCAGGCCAAACCGCCAGTCTCCTCCTGGCATTGTTATTGCTCCATCTCTCTCATTCTCATCGCAATCCTAAATAAACGTTCTATACGATATCCTGGTCTTTTGGTGTAAGCTCAAACTCGTGAAATAATAGATGTAAACTGACCTATCTCAAACCTTCTTTTCTTGAGCGGAGTTTGTGATTGGTCAATTGTTTCACGGCGTTTCCTTCCTTTAAAGGGCCGGTGTATCTTACCTGTCACCTCCCCGTTGACTTGGGCTTTGTAACGGGAACACATGGTGGTTTGCCTCGGGGCGTCTTCACTGGAAACTGGACCCCCCTCGGGATTGGTGTAAAATAACAGCAGCGGCTGGAAATGTCCCCGGATACATTTGGAGGCAACATCTTTCCATTTTGTTCCAATCTGTGAAAATGGGTTAAGTGCTTGCTCAGTGGGTAGAGTGCTGGACACTCTGAGCATGACGCTAGCACTGCCGGAGTTAGGGGTTCGATTCCCACTGTGGTCATCCATACTGAAGGATGTATGCAGTCATTCCATTGTAAAGCGCTTTGTGTCCTAGTACTAGAAAAAAAAAAACACTATAGAAATGCAGTCATTCACTCATTCACTCATTCATTCATTCATTGGACATTTTGGGGTTTTTAAAGAGGCAAGAGACTTGAGCTACGGAGCAAAAAAAAACAGGAGTACAAAAAGACAGTTACTCACCTCCTTCACTGTGGCATCGTCAAAGAATACCCATTTTGAGGATTTAGTGTGATAGGCAAACGCAGAGTAGTGTTTACTTGAGAAACAGATCATCCCCACCAGGTGTAACTCACTCCTCTTAGCATTCTCATCAGTTACGCGGTTAAAAAGCTGAAAGACAATATTTAAAGAGAGGTTAGATCGGATGCTTACATGCATGTATGACTACAAGCTAAATAATCCTGAGATTTGAAAAGGGACCATGTTGGAAACGAGTGTTCTCACTTTAACATGTTATCCCTTGGATTTTGTTGTCTTCTTTATCCATAAATAAAATCAATCAAAATAAAAACATATTTTTTGTTTTGTTTTTTGTTTTTTATGGCCCTGAAGGATTTAAAAATGCAATACATTTAGTTTTGGGGGGGAAATTGGTTACTTGATGTTTCTTGCTAAATATTTCTAAAATACAGACATGTATGTGTGCTATCCTCAACCAAGTTGCTAGTGTGTAAACAAATGCCTTAAAATAGTTGATAACTTAATATTCCAATGTGAGTTTTACTTCCACTCCAGCAGGATTTCCTATTATGGAACAAAACTCTTATTCTATCATCGGCAATCTGGCTTTATTTTGAGAGTTCCCCTTTCTCAGCCAGTTAACTCTAAGTTGTCTACAGCGGTTTGTTTTCAAGAGTTCATCAAAAGGTGGAGGTGGTGCTCTTGCATGTTACCAGACATTTTTTTGTGGTGTGAAAGGGGCCTTAGACTGCTCTTACCCCCGAGAGGTTAAGACGTGGGCCAAGTGATCTAATGACATCATCTGTAAGGTCAGACTGCTCAGCGTCCCAGACAAAGCCAATAGTAACAATCTCTGGGCAGTTCATGAGAACACGGCGGATCTTGATGCTCTGACCACAGTTACTCTGCAAGGCATACAAAAAACATGTAAAGTTAGTCTACAGTTTTCTTTTTTTTTTCTTTTTTTTTTTTACAGGGCATGGAGTACAAAACATTAGGAACCCCACCCCTTTAATGGGCCTTAAATGGAATTAGAGATATTAATTAAATTACTTCAATATCTGAATAAAAAAAAACTAAAAGAAAACCAAACCTTACTGTCTATACTACTATGTACTATGCTACTTTGTGTACACAACTATTTATTATGCTACTATGCCTTTACTACTATGTGCTATGCTACTATATCTATACTACTATGCACTCAAAGTGAAGCACTCAAATTCGGCACTGCTAGACGAACAATACCACTTACCCTTAACCGCTAGAGGTGTACCATCTTGCTGACTTGTTGTACACAATTTGTAAGTCGCTTTGGATAAAAGCATCAGCTAAATGACTAAATGTAAATGTAAGATGTAGATGAGGTTAAAGAGGGACTTTTATACCTTGAGGCAATGGAGAAATGAACTGTGCAAAAGTGAGTATTAACTCAATATTAGGCAGTTGTTCCTAATGTTTTGTATAGATTAGATTAGATTAGATTCAAATTTATTGTCATTATACAGCACGAGCACAGTACAACGAAAAGAAGTTTGGCATCCATCCAGAGTGCAAATGTTACAGTAAAGTGCAGTAGCTATATACAATTATAAAATATACTTATTATATGTACCACATACAGTACAATACCAACACAATTAATATGCAATGCTTCAGTAGGTTACATCACACAGCGCTCTATCCTGAGTATAATCCAGAACAGCCTTTGGGGCACAGTTGCATATCTTGACTTTGAACAATGTAACAAACACAAACCAAAATAGCACGGCACTCGGAGAGCTGCTACATGTACACCCACGCAACAGAACACTTTGACCTGTAAACCTGCCCTCAAGTCATGAATATTTAGGTGAACACCAGTAGACTGAGAAGACTTATTATAATATCATGTGGTTCAAGCAGAGCTAGCTTGCATCACAGCTATCATTGTCCTTTACTATATACACCAATGGCTAAAACGCAACCTCGATCTGCACCGTTGAAGGAAAAAATTTTTTTACAATAAAAAAAAAACACATTAAATTAACCAAAACATTTTTTAATCAATTACATTTACCCCAAAAACAAATTAACCAATTAAAAAAAGAAACCAATAGTGCAGGTCCTTCCTTGGCTGGCTGTCAACCTATCCACCAAGTTTGAGTCAAATCACATAAGAAATGTGCGAGTTATCATGGTTACCAACATATTACAATATCCCCATAAGCTTCGCACACAGGTGTAATGACTACCAATTCATAATTCTTGTGGCTCTATTATTTCATTATTAGATTTCAAAATGATTTAATATTTCTCCACACAAAATACATACTACAATAATCAAACTAGATCCCAGCTTCCCCTGACAATTTTAAATGAGATACCATACACTACACAATCTCTGGTAAGAGCATCACTGTGTCAGTAAGCTGTTTTAGTTGATACCTTGTGATTGCCAGGAGAATGAAGGGGTTAAAGGGATCTGGCTAGTTAGCCACAAATCAATGCAAAGTAAATGGGGTTGAGCTCCTGTCTGTACAAGCTGACTGAAGCTCACTGAAATCTACTTTGTGTGAACTGTGGATTAAATTTCAGTGAGCTTCAGTCTGTCAGCTTGTACAGACAGGAGCTTGTCCCCACTGCCTTTGCATTGGTTTGTGGCTAGTTAGCCAGAGCTAGTATGAGGAACAGCATGGATTGTACTGAGAAAGGACTCCACCGATCAACATCATCATTGGTAACTAAGAAATAGGACTAGGGCTCCAAAAATCATTACTATCCCTTTAAGGGAACAAAGCACTTAGCTACACTAGTCTGACGCACATTGAAGTGGTAGACAGCAGTAGCCAATACAGATGAGAGAAAAAACAGTGGATAAGCCTTTACTGCTATTTATAACCTAACACTAGTCTGGCAGCCTCTCCTTCCGGCCGCTTCCAGCGCAATGTCACAGCAGAGAGCATGAAGGGAATCAGCACTCTGCACATATGCATGTATCAACTGCATTCATTTGTCTTCACAAACTGCTAATCAATATGTCATTCATTAACACTTAAAATATGACAGATGTTTGAAAGCACATGGGGAAAACATGGAAAAGGAGAGAGCTGCCACTTGATAAAGTTATGAAAAAAGCTGTCTGCGTTCTCTTTAATAACGACTTGGCGTAGAGTGAACGTGACAAAAAGCCACATACCGGACAGCTCCGGAGGTCACCAATGGTGTTTGCTGCCTGCAACAATTCTCCAAACATGTCCGATCTCAGCCTTTCGTTCTTCCCCAGCATGCGATCAACCTGTTGGCTGGGATGGAGAGAGGGAGGCTGTATTTTGTGGCTGTGAAATATTTGTTTTCCATGGTAATATTTGTAAACATTGGAGTAAAACAGAAGTATATTTCAATTTACAGTGAGTGGGTTAAGAAAATTCCAAAATGCTTATTTTCCATCTACTGATCAAACTCTTCCAAGACTTTATGTGATACCCCACATTCAAATGGTCAAAACAATTCCAGATTAGGGCTTTAATCTCAAGTTATGAGAGTTGGCACTCACCATAAAGCAGTGGTTGAGACATAATGCACTAGTTCTGTGAAAGGGTGGGGGTCCGAAGATGCTCCACAGCTACGACACACAAACTGCAAGGCAGAGAATGACCACGATAGTACAGATTATAACAACAACTAACAATTTACACTCCTATTACTACTGTAACAACCAGGCATTGAAATCTGGTTGCAACCTTATAAAACGGTGTTCTATCATTTTAACTGTTCCTATAATCTAAACATGCTGTTCTCCAACACTAGCCACAACAAGATGGCTTTGGCCAGAATCAGGTTTACAAGCAACCGTATGCCTTACCTTAATTTTCCCATTTTCTTTAAATAATTTAGCATACACAACAACACTACCAGTGACTGCGTTAGTGCTATATATAGTAGGTGATAGTTTTATTACAGTTATATCACAATCAAACTTTGATTATTATGAAAACCTGTTTACCTGCTCATACAGCGTCATTGCAAACTTCTGATGGGTAATGCAGGATTTGGATGAGCAGGAGTCAGTAGCAGTGTCTGAAACGATGTGCAAATGAATCCGCTCCAAGATGTTCTCCTAATATAGAAGTAAATACCAATAATTATATCACAATCGCAATACCTGCTAAAATAATTGCAATATCATCCACACACCCCCCCCCACATTATTGATCCCTCCCTACTATACTGAGGTCTTCCATCTAAATATCCACTACAAAAACAGAAATGCGTTAAGACAGAAGTCATTGAGTCGACGTACAAAGCATTCCGCAGCATCATCCATGAGGCCGAGTTGGAAGCGTTGCTCATCCTTAAAGGTTTCGGCAAGGGCATTACGTAGGCTGTCAGAGGGCAGGGCGCGCTCCCGACTCTGTTGGAACTGGCTAAATATACTCTGAAAGGAAATGAAAGAAATTGCTCATTAAGAAAGAATACGATCAGTGATTTGTAGAAAAAAGTGTCTGCTTTTGGCAAATCTTTTTTTGTTCTTCACTCAGACTGGTTTCACACCTTAATTGAAGAAAACTAGTGTCTGCAACACTGTTGCTTCCAAAAAAAAGTGATTAATTTGGATGTGCAAATGAGCAACATTATGGTGTCATGTCATCTTCATCAGCTTTTCTACACCCTATGGAGAAACACCTGTTGTATCAGTGATATTCAAACTTTTTCCCTCTGAGCCCCCCTTCAAAGTTTTTTTTAAAGACTTTGAGCCCCCCCCCCCCACACACACAACATCTGTCGTCTGTCAACATTAGGGGGTGTGTATTTTTCCCTCTCCGACGATATGATACACACCTCAACACATGGTCTGCAATACGATACAGTTAACCATGTGATTATTCGATACGGTTCGAAATAGCACTAATTCGATACGATTCAATTCAGTTCTGATTCGGTATGATCAGTGTGAATAAATTCATAGTACGTGTCATGCATTTCCTACCAATATGGCTCAATGTAGCTCATTGGCCATAGTTGTAATTTAATTATAATCACCTTTCATTTGCCTACCAATATGTCTGTAATGATGATGTGATGGAAACTATGAACTGAAAGGGCACTCACAGAGATGCCTACACCCGCGTACGAGCGGGCAAAGCCTCCAAGTGCTGCTGTCCCCCTGCGCATGTCTTTCAACTTTGGAATCACTGTGTGTGCACTCACCAATCACTCACTTCACCACTGGGATGTCTCGGTTTAAAAAACTTAACTTGCGAACCTGATAATTCGCCACATCCAATTCTACTTCTACAGCTGTGACTGGTCTCATAAATCATCATGAGAGAATCTCCTGGTTAGGATTCTCTCCTTCCCCGGAGACTGACAGTGGGCATCTAGAATAGTATAGTGAGAAAGTAATGTGACTCTACCCAGACCAGCCATTTGCCAAATAGCGAACTTTGTAAATACCTTTGTAAATACTTTGTAAATACCTCACCTATAAACACTGCTTAGCTAACCCAATCTTGTTGCAACTAAGAGATAAGCTGAAAATAAAAGTATTGTTTTCGTGCATAGATCACTAGATGTATGATCTTATAATAAATGTTTCACACAAGCATTTCCTGGTTGATTACAAGATGACAGTGGCCAAATGGGCAATAGTGAACATTAAATACTTAACCTGCAAATATAAGACTGTTCTAACAGTCGCTGAAAAAAAAAGAAACGTTTTTAATGCAAAGGTATCAACTAGAATATGAGGTGCCAGTGAGCTGATTATCGGAGTCTCACAGCAGCGAACCTGTGTAGTTTCGCTCTTGTGCGTTCAAAAGGTGCAACTTCATCCTCAATATTGATTTCAATGGACAAGTTTTATCCAAATTGGATCAGAACTGTATTAACTATAACTGATGCGGACAGACACACACACGGACAGGAGCGATCACAATACCCCCTTCACCGCGTTCCGCATGTGTGGGTGTAATTAGTGACATGGTATACCACATTGTGGAATCAACAGGACAAATAACCTCCTTGGGCACACACACACACACACACACACACACACAAGCTCCTCAAGTTCTGGTTTCTTTATATTACACAGGGGCTATTTAGGGTAATTTTCCATCTCTCCTGCAACCCCCCTGCAATTCCTGCGCACCCCACAGTTTGAATACCATGGTGCTAGTGTCAGAGGGGAGGGGTCGACTTCTACTCCACTAGATTTCCACCTTCCCAGACTCCGATTTCATTATCATGAACTTATTTTCAATCAAAAATAAGATCATAGAGAAACATTTTACACAAACTTAAGACCTTTAGTAAAACTAATGCAAAGCAACTGACCATGTTCCCTGTTTCTCTTTTATCAGTGTTACTATTACATGAAAGTGTAAATGTATATACTAACCTTTAAAGCACAGAAAATGCAGGCATCACCAAGACAGAAGTGACCTGACAACTGCCTCAGACTTCTCCTGAAAATATCCAACTGCCAAAGCACCTGTGTAGATTTGACAATAGCATTTTGATCAGAATACCACAGTACAATGAAACTGATATCCATACTACTATAGGTGAAAATCATTGCAATATAGGAGCTGATAATTCAGTTAAATGTGTTCATCACAAACTAAATTACTCTTTCCCAAATGAAATAACAGAAATTAGTGCTGTACATTTCAATTCCAGCATCACAATGAGTGTGTTTACATGCACATTTATATTTCATTATAGCACTGGGTACTCGAGTATTCCATCTGAGTTGGCGCGTGTAAACACCATATCCCGTTAACAATAGCCGGGATAAGCTCATAACCTGACTGTGAGAAGCTCGGGTATGATGGCCTGGATGTGTCGATGTTCCCTCCCTGGGATACTCAGCCCGAGCGGAGACTCACCTGAACAGCGCTGTTGAGGAAGCAGCTGTTCTGGCCTGGCTCGTTCAGAAGGCCCTTGGTGAGAGCCAGAGACAGCATGCTGCCAGGCTGGTACGATTTCTTCAAACCCCCTCCAGGTTTTCTGAAGATCTTCACCCATGCCATTGAATTAGAGGCCATACCTAATGAAATATTACAAGTTATTTGTGTGTGTGTGTGTGTGTGTGTGTGTGTGTGTGTGTGTCTTTATGGATACCCACAACACTATTTATCCTGACAATAACAACATCTAAAATTAAAATTAAAATAAAGGGTTGTTCAGCTAATGTTTTACGACAGAGGTTTTATATTTTACAGTGTTGGTGAGCAGTTTAAAAAATTAATATGACCCCCACCCCCTTTCATCAGATAATCTCAACAGAATTAGTGGAACATAGATGGCATTTCCATTATGGTATTATTGCTTTTCAATTCAATTCAATTCAAATCTTTTTTTGTCCCACTTGTAGAAATTGGTCTTGCAGTCAGGGTTTAAAAAAACCACACAGCTAAAATACACTCAAAGACAACATAAAGCTTCAGCAACTACATAAAACTGTAGCAACTACAATAAAGTAACAAAAAACCATAGCAAAAAAACAAATCTGCTTCTAAGCGGCAGCACCCCAAACTTTACAGCAAATCATGCATATTTCAGTGTTCCCTTGCACCAAGAGTCTGCACAAGGGTACTGGTATTTCTAGTCAGGAAACACTGGATGCTGGTATGAGGGCATAATAAGCAGCATTTAGCTGGACTAAATTTCAGTTCAGCTTGGACAGAGTTATGATTACATCACTAATCCAAATGACCGATTAGGTTAGATGCCCATTGCATCATGTCACCCACCTTCTCCGGAGAGAGGAGGAGACTTGTTGCAGCTGGACATGCTGACAGGAGGGAGCTGATACTGTGATCTGGCCATGGGCTCCATCCATTTCATCCCCACGCACCCCCGGACATGTCAATGGAGGGCATGATGAGGATCAGCCATAAGGGACCTTCAGCCTCACACTGCTGGGCATTGAATGACAAAGGGACACAATCTATAAAAGTGAAAGGCAGGAAAGAGATATGTAGATCATGTAGAATTAAAGTTACCAGAAGACAGATAAGAACAACAAATGAATAAGTGAATAATGCTTAAACCTCCTGAAAAGATAATAAGACTTCACCCTACAGTTCATTAATATATAACAAAATAAACAATATAACAAAAGTTGTAGTATGTAAATTAAGTGCCATGGCCAAGTATTGCAAACACATTATACCAGTACAGTACAAAGAGTTCTATTATGTATCTACGGTACAGTAATGTTAGATCGTACAGCAAGGTTTTTTTTCATAATCAAATTGTATAAGAATCTGACCATTAACCATTTAGTTCATGTAATAAACATTGTCGAAGATGACACAATAAAGTCACTGGCTTATTTCCATTGTGTTCTTTGATATTAGAAGTCAGTGGTTATTTGAATGTTAAATGTTTATCTTAAGTTACCAAATGTTTAGGCTAAATGAACAGTTTGGAAACAATGGAGTAAAGCAGACCTGTATTTTGAGTTATGAGATGAGAATGTTGCAAAAATACTTTCTGTCTCCATGTAGCCTACAGGTAATGTCCTAACCTACAGCAATCTACACAAACAGATATTGGCTTTTCAAAAACGTTCCCCAGATTAAACCTTTCCACTGCCTCTAGAATGCCTCTAGAACTAAACTATCCCATAAGGCAGAGATCACTGAGAAACTTTTCATTTGTAACCTGCATTTAATTTTTCTCATTAGCCTTCTTATGGATTGCAGCTTACAGTAGAACTCATTAATAAGCTGAAACTATAATAACAATGGCCTTTACACTGCTATCATATCAATAATATAAACTCATCATGTCTCATTCTTCACTATTTTATACTGATTTCTGTAACAAGATTATTGTTATTCAAAAGCCTATTGGAACATTAGGTTCTGATACGATATTGATTGTTTGTATCATGCTGTTGTTTTTAATTCTGCTATGCACTGCTTTGCACTGCTATTGTATGTCTCTTCCTGAATTTTATGCTGTGAAGCACTTTGAGCTGCAATTCTTGTATGAAAGGTGCTATTCAAATAAAGTTTATTATTATTATTATTATTACATTTGTGAACATGGTTCCACTAGGTTTGGTCTCAATGCCCAGAGAGGTAGGCTAGCATTTTATTTTAAATAAACCAATGTCTCTGATAGCCTACCATGTGATGTCATGGCATGGGCCTACCTACATTCTTATATAATCGCCCATCTTCAGTCTTGTGTTTACCATGAGGGGAATGGATGCTTTACCGGGCGCCAACAAATTTACTCTGTGCTCACCTCGTACTAATATTCAGGTATCACAAACATTTAGTCTAAACAGTCGACAAGGAATGGGACATGCTGCGAGCTTTGACATAAGATACATGTGTAGCGGCGCAGTAGCAGCACCTGGCGCATGCGGGTAAAACACTAGGCTACACGAACCTAAATATGCCGCAACTTGCAATCATGGACAGACAAATCCATGTTGTTTCAAAATAAGAAATAAGGTGCCTGCCACACTCACCTTAAAAGGGTGGATATTTGCCTGCTAGATTAATGGACGAGTCGGGCAGTCCAGTTGTCAACATCAGATTCAAACGACTAGCCTACTATCTTGACATCTTTCAAATAAATTGACTAAAATCACTGCAGATATGGTCAGACTTGAGTGCGCGCGGGGATCGCCTATCTGTCACAGCGAGGCACGCGCGTGCCTATTCGATAACCCGATAGTGAGCGATTCCAGTCCTTCGATACTATCGTAGGCAATATCCTGCGTGTACCTTTGATACTAGACAGATCCAGCTGCCATGGTGTGATTTCGGTTAAAATCCATCTTTTGTAACTGGGCCACTGATAGCCTGTGCCAGAATGTCCGTCGCGGATTAGAGATGTTTTGAGACTTGAGAGGTCAAACTCCGCCCCTAGTGTAGCCTAAAGTGCAGTGCCGTATTGCAATCCTCAAGAACAGCGCGGGTCGGTCTGTTGAGGTTCAGTCGGTTCAATGCATAGTAAATTATGTCTCTTCTGGTGGAAGGTCCTACGTAACTTGTCATCCTTGATGATGATGAGAGAAGACATCACATGACTACATTACGGCCATGCAGCAATATGAGAGAAAAAGCCACTCTGTTTTTATATTCACATTGTGAATCAAAATTCTAAGAAATCAATTTTTCATGGTATTTCCAACTATGGTAAAACCATATCATCAGTATTATGGTTTTAATTAGATAAGACTGTAGGCTACCATGGTATTATTTAAGTACAAAATTGGTACCATGGTGATACATGACTTTTACCATGGCAGTAAATAATGGTATTTATACAATGGCCGGTACCATGGCAGAACTGAAAATACCATCAAACACTGCATGGTGGAGATATAAAAGAAAAAGTAGCCTACAAATATTACAGTAGCCATAACAAGTGACAATAGTGTCAGTCACATTGAACAAAAATATATTCATTGTGATAATTTCCTGCTCACAGCTGGAATACACCTTCCTGTCGGTGCCGTGTGTTACGGCCACAACAAACAAATAGTTGGCTCAACCTTGTGACCAGCGACATATTAAGAGGACGCCACACCTGAGAATTATGTATAAGGCAAAACAGTTTTATTTAACAGAAAATAATGCCATACATTACCCAAAAAGAAACTATGGGAGTCTGGAGGTCTGGCCAAACAAAACAAAAGGATGGGGAAGTCTGGGCCAAACACATAATGGGCCGTCGGACCCAGAGCTTCCCCCTAAACTATCAAAAAAGAATATAAACTAAACTATCAAACAAAGCCACGAAAACTGGACTGCCAGACCTCCAGCCTCAAGGGTGCGTAACACCGGGGAATTAACCAGGTTACTTTCAGTTACTGGCTGGCCTCTACACTTCTATGCCATCCTACCAATGTTAGATGGGTGGGGTTTATTACATCAGTAGTGCCAGCTAAGTTGACAATCACACATAAAGTATAGCCAACTAAATAGATTTTCAAATAGTCTTTTGGCACTCATTGTGTTATATTATGTGGCAAATCCTAATCTAAGCATGCAGGTTAGAACAAACGATTTGTTTTATTTATTATTTTATTTAAGAATTATTTGCAAGTACTATTCGATCCAGGTGTGACGGGACAATTGCTGACAGCCTATGGGACATAGAGTAGAGCCGGGCAAGGTTTGAGCCAAGGCTGCGGGGGTGCAGAGTCAGAGGCACCAACAGGATTCTTCTTTTCCCTTTGTAGTGGGATCTTTCTCAAGCTGATTTGCAGTATTGGGAACCTGGCCTGTGGTTGTTAGAATGGATCAATCTGGTGTCATATGGGTACTGTCATATGTCATATGGTATGTTGTATTCTCCAGCATGTCTATCCTGTTCTGAAGTGTTATATTTGCCAAATTGTTTACAAATCAAAATAAAAAAGTGGCATTTTATGACATTTTCAGCCTGATACCATGTACTATGTAGGCTCCACTGTCTCCTTAAGTTTACCATCATCATACACTGTGGTAAGTGTTCATCCACTGCAGCTATTCTTACTGTCTTTAAATATAGTGTGTCAATGGACCCTGGTAGATTTACAGGGTCTCTCTCTCTCTCTCTCTCTCTGTGTGTGTGTGTGTGTGTGTGTGTGTGTGTGTGTGTGTGTGTGTGTGTGTGTGTGTGTGTGTG